>PVJH01013262.1:0-61179 GCA_004026705.1 Nesogale talazaci
AAAGCTGTGCTTAGCACACAATCTCTGAAAATAAAACAATACCACTGATGGAGTGGCCATCACAGTATGCCATAAAATGTGAAGTGTGCTTACCAATATCAGGCATAGCTCACTTTTGATTCTGACTCACAGGGACCCGACATGGGTTTCTGAGATGATGAATTTTTATGGAGTCAGAAGGCCTCGCTCTTCTCCTGCACAGCAGATGGCCCTTTTGAAGGCTGATCTTAGAAAGTTAGAGGTCCTGTGCCTAATCCACAGCACCACCTGGACTTCTCATACAACAGACATTAGCAACTCAAATTAACTATTGAATACATGTCATATACTCATAGTTATACCTTGCTATTCATCCACCTGCGAATCTCTTAGCATTTCAGCTAAATAATTCAGTTCGACATGCCTCTGGACCACACTATCCTCTGAGGTAATCAGATTTCTTACCTTAGAAAGTTTTAAACAGGGATCCTCAAACTTTTTAAACAGGGGACCAGTTTATTGTCCCTCAGAGCATTGGTAGCGGGGAACTATAGGTAAAGAAAACTATGAACAAATTCACTGTGGGCTTGGGATGTGTCAGCTGCTAAGCAGGAAGGGATCAGCAGCAAAAACACCCAGCGGGCCGGATAAATGTCCTTGGCGGGCCACATGTGGCCCACGGACCATAGTTTGAGGACCCCTGGTTTAGCCTGTGATACATGAGAAGTCATTCAAGGACCAACCTTTACAAAATATCTTTAAAGATTTTATTCAATGTTTGGGTAGCTATAACAGTTTTAGTTATGTGAACGTTTAATCTCCTGTCTTAAGCACACCAAATCCTTCTCATTAGACAGGTAAGTCAGAGTTTGGAGAGGACTGGAACTTCAGAGCATAGAATCTTGTGTGTAAGAAAGAACTTACTATCTAGAAGTAATTCTATAACAGAAAACATCCCAACCTAGTCCAACTCAAGACCATAAGTCAAATATTAGTCCATATGTAACTCTTCAAATTCACACAGTCACATGCAATGATGCAGAAGGCAGTGTGACTACAGGTTGGGGGGTGCAGAGGCATGTGGATGCAAGGGTAGTGAAAACATGGCAGGACTCTGACAGTTATCCAGGTGATCAGCAAGCAGAAGAGTCGAAAAGTTGCGTAGTTTGAGTTCTTACCTTTGGGTTTGTGACTAGAGAGCCTCAAGGCCTCCACTAGGGTTTTTATTTTCTTCAAATTGTTGTATTATCCTAGAGTCTTTGGACTTGCATATACATTTTAGTATTAGATTGTTCGTCTCTGCAATAAAGTTTCCTGGGATTTACTAACAATATCGCTGAATCTATAGATCAATTTAGGAAAAATGGTCATTTTAACCTTCAAGATTGTCCTCCAATCCATGATAACTTATTTATTTAGATTTCTCATTCCCCTCTGCAATTCATTTGGTAATTTTCAGTGTGTAAGTTTTGTATTTATTTTGCTCAACTGAGAGTTAGTAATTTTATTATTTTTGTTGGGATTGTAATTGAAATTATCTTCTTAATTTCATTTTCAGATTGTGGATCACTAATATTTACTAATACAATTAGCTTTTTATAGTGTTCTTGTCTTCTCCATCCTGTTGAACTTGTTTTTAGATTTTGTAAGTGTGTGTGTATACATCTGTGTGCTGTGTGCATGCACACACGCTTGTGTGTGAATTCTTTACTCTCTCCCATGTACAGGAACACTTATGAAAACAAAAGCAATTTTTCTTCCTTCTTTCAAATATGCATTTATTTTCCTTGCCTCATTTCAGTTGGAAATTCCAGTAAAATATATTTGTGGCAAGAGTAGACATCCTTGCCCTCTTCTTGATCTTACAGAGTGAGCATTGGCTTTTACAGTATTAACTATCAGGCTAGCTATAAATTTTTCTCAAATAACCTTTGACATGCTAAGGAAGTTTCCTGCTATTCATTCTTGTTAAGTATGTTTATCAAGAATAGGTGTTGGATTAAAAATCTTTTTTCAATGACTTTTTCTGCATCTAATGATGAGTCAACAACATCACACACTCTTTTCATACCTTATTCTGCTTTTCCATTCTCTTAACAGGTGGACAGCATTCTGACACTCTCATTCGCTTTGTTTACCGTATGGCTTCCAAATGATACCGTTTGATTTAACGTGTTTTCCTCTTTGTCTCATACTTTCGAATGAAAACTGTACATCATAGGTATTATATTGCCGTGAATCTGAGTTCTGATTCCTTCTGCTCAGAGGTTGTTATTGTTGCCTCTATTTTGTTGAACTGTTTTTGTTTAACGACTGTCCAGTCTGTCTCCTTTGAATTGTGTAGGTACTAATAGCTCCTCATTAAAAAAAAATGGTTTCACTTTGTAGGCCTGGATTTCTTGGGGCTATGCCTCTGTTCAATTCCTTCCTACGCTACTGCTTGCACATTTGGTAATGCAAACTCCAGCTAACAGAGATGTTGCATTCTGTTCCGAATCACTTGGCCTCGACTGAAAGTGGAGATAGCGGTTTTCATGACTTCTCTTGCTTGTTTAGACCCACAACGGGAATGGAAACTGGGAGGTGAAGGAAGCATAAACGTTGTGCTCGGTATCAGTCACTGAAACATTTTGCTAATATTGGACATATGGTTTGTCTAACTTTTTTTGGTAAAATGATCATCTTTATGAAACTTGTTTTCCCTTCTTACATTCATTATGAATTAGTGCCTGCAAATCGATGTAATTGCTTACTTGTGAAGATTGCTTTATGAGGTAGTAGGTCCTTGGTGAAGATTAGCTTTAACAGATGAATGGAATGACAAGACTGCCTTGCTGTCTTTTTTTTTTTTTAATTATTATGATGATGATGGTTACCAGGGTGGTCCCTCAAGTTAAATGAACTCTCACTCATTGGAGTTATTTTGTCCCTGTTTTTAAGAGTAAGGTAAAGCGATCTGTAAACAGGAAAGGGCTGGCCGAACCTCACCCTTCTCAACTCTGACTTACATGTCTGCTTTTAATCTAGAGCCAAATAACTATCGAACTATGCATGGCCGGGCAGTAAATGGCAGCCAGTTGGGAAAGGATTACATCCAGCTGAAGAGCCTGTTGCAGCCCATCCGGATTTACTCCAGAGCCAGCTTGTATGGTCCTAATATTGGGCGGCCCAGGAAGAACGTAATCGCCCTTCTTGATGGGTAGGTCAGATTATTTAGCTGTTCTTAAGACAATGTTCGTTACTGTCATGGATTGATGCATTTGTATTTTTGTGAGTTATTTTTCTTGGTCTGACGCAGTCAAGACCAAGTCTTTTTTCCCATGTGGGTGTCCGGTTTTCAAAACAGAGACTCATTAAATGATGTGAAAGATCTTTCATTTCTTTAGACCTTACAGAGTCAGAAGAGGGTTGTGATGTGGTGGGAGAGATAGGCAGTCTCCAGGATGGGTGGGAAAGGATACATGGTTTGGGGGGGAAAAGAACATTGATTGTATGTGTTTGCCTGGGTTGTCTAGTGAAACAAATCTCGTCAGACTGATATATGTGTAAAAATCAGTTTTGTGTCAAAAAATAATCTCCTAGCAAAAGGCGGCATCGCAGGTCAACTCAACTCAAGTCCACAAGTCCAATGCTAGCCAGCTGGTCTTCAGACTCATATAAACAAAACGCAAACTCACTGCCATCGGGTTGGTGGTAACTCATAGTGACTACTCCCCTGTGGCTTTCCGAGATCACCTGCAGGAGTAGCAAGCCCCACCTGTCTCCCAAGACCTGGCCAGTGGTTTCCATTGCAGCCCAACATGACCACCGCACTGCCAGGGCTCCTTCAGACCCACCTGGCTGTCGTCAGGAGGTGACAAAGGATGCTGGGAGGTCACAGGTCGGGGACTGAGCACAGAGGCTTGTAATCTGCAGGGTCCGAGAGCATAGCTGACCATGGATACATTGTCAGTGGAGAGCTAGGATTATGGGGTGAAAGAGCTAATATAGAACTGGAGCGGGAAGAGTGGGAGAAGCTGAGGTGGAGAAGTTCAATAATTTATCTGGAATGCAGAGTTGTGGTTACTCCCTCCAATTCAAAGATGAGAAAGACAGTTTGCAGGGAGTGCACAGCCCGGTTGGGGTAATATAAATGCCATGTCAGTGTCAGCAGAATTACCCAAGGGAAAGAAAACTCTCTGTCTTCATGATGGCCCCTATGACTTGATGACTCTTGTGACTTTCTGTCAGCCCTTTTCTGGTCAGTGGCTTAGTCCTTATGTAGCTAATTAACTTAGCACAGGATTGCATATTGGGAATGCATAAGGTTTGGATTACAATAGCATTAATAATCTGAAAATTAATTTTAGGCAATCTCTGATTTTATAACAAGTCCCTAGGACTGTATTCAACATCTGCCTTTTCCCCACTCTTCTCTTCTTTCCGCTTCTCTATAAGAAACAAAAATGAAATTATTCTTTTTTTTTAACAGAACCATTTTAAGTTCCTGCTCATAACTACCACTCTAGGGTCCTCTTTGCCTTTTCGAAGTCACTCTGAAATTGTGAAATGGCTCTGTGCAGAAGGGACAGAGCTAGAGGTGTGGAGGTTGATGTTGTCCTTTGGTTGTTATTGTGCTCTGGGGAGAGAGATGTTGATTCATACTGACCTATTAGCCTGGAGTAGAACAGCCCCATGAGGTTTCCTAGGCTGTCATCTTCATGGCTATACTTCATTTGCATAGGGAGGCTATCTATCCCAAAGCCACTCTGCTGCACGAAGATGTGACCGTCTACTTCCACGAAGATGATCGCCATGGAAACCTTACAGTGTGTCTATAGGTCACAGGATGTTAGAATAGACCGAAGAGTAACAGGTCATCTCTATGGAAGGAGATCCCCACATTCTTTTTACTTATGGTGAGTTCAAGATACTTCCCTTTGACTTAGCATCTGAGCACTTAACAGTTGTGCCACCAGTCAATGCCTCCTTGGATACCATGTAGTCTGTTAGAGGTAAGAGGCAAGAATTATCTATGTCAAACTTTTGCCACAGTCCAGAGGTGTATGCTAAAATAAAGCTAACAACTCTACCATGAAGTCCACCTAGCTATTATCTTTGGGATTGTCCTTTTATTTAATGATTTCATTGATGTGTTTTTATCGGAACCACATGATTGACACATAACTGTGTATCAAAAATTCATTCATTCAGCAATTATTTCTTGAGAAATTAGATTCCAAATACTATATTCCAAATATGACGTTAGGAATTGAGAATACCATGGTGAACAAAGCCATATATTCTCTTTGCCATGCGAAGAATACAATACAGTAAGAGCAACTGACATTGATCAAATAATCTTAAAACTAGGACCCAGAGAAATGAGCTTTCAGTAAGGAGGACATGATGCTGGGAGAGCAAGAAGTCATCAGAGACCAGGAAGTAACGTGAGATTTGGCAAGAAGGTTATTGGTGACCTTGAGAAAAACAGGGAAAAAAGTGCAGTGAGAAGGCAGTCATCACTTAAAGAGTGAATGAGAGCTGAGGAAATGGCAATCATCTAAACAACCCTTAAGGGAATTTTTATCATGAAGGGGAGTAGACAAATGGAGGGGCCTATAAGAGCACGGATGTTACTGAAATGTTTTTCTTCTTCATGGGCTGAAACATAAAGACAAGGACCGGGCTGGCACAAGACTGGGCCCTGTTTGCTTTGTTTGTACACCCGCACTCCATGAGTCAGTACTGAGTCCATGGAACTTAGCAATAACACCCATAGAGGGGGAGGTAGGAGAGAGAGGAGAGGAGAGGGAGAGAGAGAGAGAGAGAGAGAGAGAGGTATTTAGGAGACAGGAAGCATTAACTAGCAAAAAAAAAAAAAAGGAGATAGCCAAAGAAAGAAGACCTTGACATTTAAAAAGTGGCTGTCAAGTGAATTTCAATGCATGGCAAATCCATGTGTGGCAGAGAACTGACCCATGGCTTTCCTATGACTGATTTTTTCAGAAATCAATTCCCAGTCCTTTCTCACCAGATGTCTCTGAGAAGATGTAAATGGTCAACTTCTTGGTTCGTAGCCAACCACGTTGCATCCACCTGAAAGTCCAGTGAAGGATAGAATGGCCTCCTTTGAGGGGATGGAACTTCTCCTGAAAATCAGAGCTCTGAACCAAATATTTCTCTAGGTATAAGATTAAAAAATCTTACTTAAGAACAAGCCTCTGCCCAGACTCGGCCCAGGCTGAGAAGCCATTTCCATTGTTTATACACTCAATTAGTGATTCAATAAGTTAGGGCAGAGGTCTGCACACTGTTTCAGCATGCAAGCTTATAAAATGATCCAGTGAAAATGATCTACCAACTACAAAAATGCAAAACATATTTTTATTTATTTATTACATTTATTCATAAATGCATTGAGAATTCTTTATATGTACAATGTATACTTATGTACCTTGCATAACCACATGACTCCATATTGCGCAACACAACAAAATGAACTATGTGCATTTTTTTGGTCATGACCTGAATTTACTCTGATGACTTGCATGGAATGGAATGAGCCAGGGATGCATAGTCCAGACAGTAGCTGCTGATAGCCAACCTCAGGCACACTCCCAAATGATCATCAGTCATGGTGGATCGGTACTTGGACTTTATGATCTTTATGTGGGAAAAGGCTCATTCATGTCAATAAGTAGAGTTGAATAATGCAGTCAGGGAGGTAGCACATTTTCTCAAGTTTGAGTACTTTCCCTCTGCGAGTAAGTTCCAGAACAGTTCTTGCACTCTGGACTTCAGCTGAATGTCGGCCTGTAGTGTCACAATCTCCCATTTTGTATGAAAGTGATACGTTTTTGTCTTCTTACTTGGTCCAGCTGCCCTACTCATTTTAGCACCCTTTCTTACATTTAAGAGAAAAAAACCAAGGTGTAAAAACTGGTGCTATCTTAGCTTGCCAGTGTTGTTGCACTGAGCACAGTTGTTTGTGCCTGTGTTTGACATCGAAGATTGTATCTGATTGGCTTCACTGTTTATCAGTTAAGTGATGGGATTGATGATAGGCTTACATCTATTTTTTCATGCCATGTGATCTACCCACACTCCATCAACTAGTAAATCGCAATCGACATATTGAGTCTCCCTGGGTTAAGGCGTCTCAGCTGTGAACTTGGTATCAATATGAGCTTGTCCATTCTGGTCCGTCAAGAATATATCAAGAAATGTTGACTCAATAGTAAAGAAGAGCTGAAAAATTCATGTGATTGGGGTATTGTGATGGGAACATCCACATATAACTCAAAACGAAATGGAGCCCGAAGAGGGTAGAGGGAAGAAAATTGTTGAGGGGAAATGAAGATAATAAGGAGTTTGAGTTATTTTTTAAATTTTCTTTTATGTCCCAGGAAAAAAGGGGAAGATTTATCTTTCTTAATGTATATATACCAAATATACAGTGAAATATAACTAGGAACACATAAACATCCCCAGCAACTTGAACTAACAATAACAAAAATGTCAGCACCCTAAATCACTAGCTCTGTAGTCTTGCCCAAACCTCCTGGTTATACAAATATAATTTTACAGAGTTGTGATCATTTGTATATGGATCCTTTTGAGTTCAGCATTTTTAACTCATTGCTTCATATGGCGCTTTCCTGATTTTCACATACTTCTCATATTTGTCATTCTTAATAGCAATAAAATATCCCATTGCATTAATATACTGAAGTCTGCCTAAGTATTCCTCACTGTCGGGCATTTGGGCTCTTTCCAGTTTGGGGCTGTAATATATAGCACAGCTATAAACATCTTTATACAAATAGGTTTTTTATTTCCTTTCAATTACATCCTCGGGCTATGTTCCAAAAAGTGGGGTTGCTGGGTCAAAGTATATGATAATTTTATAGCTCTTATATTTGTTTCCAATTTTCTTCCCAGAATGATTTTAGATGGCCGTGCAGCAGTGTATTCTCATATCTCTCCCCCGTCGTTATAAAGTGCCATCACGCCAGTGGTTGCGGTAGCAAGCCTGCGTGCCGCAGAATGAGACACACTGCCCAGTTCTGTGCCAGCCCGGCCATCGTCATCATGTTTGAATCTATTGTTGCAGCTGCCATATCAATCCATCTTGTTGAGGGGCTTACTTCTTCTTTGCTGACCTCTCTTTTCTAGTTTCCCACAGCAGGATATCCTTCCTGAGCGACTAATTCCTGCTGATCGTACACCCCCTCTACATGAGAGAGTCTCACCAGTCTTGCTTCTAAGGAGCGTTCTGACTGTACTTCTTCCAAGACAGATTTGTTTGTCCTTTGCCCTGAGCATGCTATTGTCAAAATTCTTTGCCAACACCATTATTTTTGGCATTGCCCCGCAGTGATGAATATCACCATTTTTATCAATTTACTCTGTTATAACTTAACTCTTCTGCTGCACAAGATTGCGCCTCACAGTTGTTCAGAGTTAAATCTTGACAATTATGAAAAAAGCTAGCCATATGTTCTCATTTGGGGAGACCAAATAACCATTTCTCATGAGGCCCAGGTGGGAGGCTATTTCTCGGTCTTTCCTTTCCCTCGTTCACATACTCCATTAGTTGTTAAGTATTATTTCTCCTGACATGATACCACTCACACTGAATCGTCTTTTCATTTTCATTTCCATACTAAGCATTTTACTCTTAAATGTTTTCTCTGGATGCAGTCTCACGCTAATGAATGTCTGTATACAGATTTCTAGATAAATTTTTTTTTCCAACTGTAACTGCTTGTCAAGTCACTCTCTCTTGAACTGCAAAGGCTTTCACGTGCGCCCTGGACCCTAGCAGATTCAACCCACCTTTGCCGCTCACACAAAGCTATGGTTCCTTGTACAACCAGTCTTCTAGTGCATCAATGTTCGTGTAAATTGTGAAAGGTGCCATTTCTCCTCTCCTCACTTCTCTTCTTTGCAGCTCCACTGACCTCTTCAGGTAGAATTTCTTGTGGTTGCCTTTGTCCTCACATGGTCCTTTGTTTATTTCCTTACTATAATTGAAGAAAATAAGGAAATACAACAAATCCTCAATACCATTGAATTATTACCGAATCATAGAGACCCTGTGGGTCAGAGAAGACTATCTCTGCGTATTTCCAAGACTGTTATTCTTTACAGGAGCAGAAAGTCTCGTCCTTCCCCCTTGGATCAGTTGGTGACTTTGAATTGCTGGCCCTGTGGTTAGCAGCCCACCCTGTGACGACTTTGCCGCCAGAACACCTACTTTAGCACAGTATTTGTCTTACTCAATAATTTACTATGAATTTACCAGATGTGAAAACTGAATGTATAACTGTAATATTGTGACTCACTATATAAATAGTGGATATTTACAGTAATTGATAGGTTATTTACGGTCATGGATATGTTATAATGGGGAAGTATAGTTGTAGACAGGCAAACCAGTTGTTAATCATTTTTCTTCCTTTAGCTTAGATATCTAGAGGATCATCTTCTCATTTAGAATATGAAACCCATCCATAAAGAGTAACAGTCTTGGGAAATCCCAGGGGGCACTTCTATACTGTTCTATAGGGTCAGTATGAATTAGAATTAACTCAATGGTAGTGAGTTTGTTTGCTGAGGACAGAAAGAGAATCTTCATAATGTTTGCATCTTCAGCGACTAGGCCATTGCCTGGAACAAGAGAAGTACTTAATTAAATGTTTCTTTTATTTTTTTTTAATTTTATCATTTGGGAATTGGCTACTTTTATGCATTGGTTTTCATTTAAAAGAATGAAGAAATTCTCTAGAGTTAAATCCATTTCTTCTTTTTGACTTCTGTGAACTGTTAAGCAACATCTATGTGTAAAACTGTTATTTCAATGCATTGTTTTTCCATGTTACCTTATGTGTCTATTGTTTTGAAAGGTTGTTTTTATTGTAATTGTTCTTTATTACTTTCTTGTTGATAATTTTTTGTTTCTGCCCTTACATAATTGGACTATGGTTACTATCTCCTTTCACCGAGTCTTTTTAAATGCTTTAAATTTTACTTATGTAGAATTCAGTGCTGTATATTATTCAGAAAAAGAATCTAAACTTACTATTTGTGGACATTTATCTTACCAGAAAAAAAGGTAGAATCTTACAGTCTTCATTGAAATAAGTATTCATTGACTGAGACTCCTTTTTGGGACCTTAAATTATAGTGATATTTTAATATAGTTCTATATTTATATAGAGTGTCAACTTTATAGCTAAGATTAATTTTTTCAGTATTTACTGACCATCTGTTTGGCATTGAGTCCTTTGTTTAAGTGTCAGGGATAGCTATTGGTAAATAAATTCAAAGTGACCCTTAGCCTCCTGGAGTTTACTGAAGGAAAGCTATTGTAAATGGGAAAAGAAATTTAAAAATTATTGCAAATTGTAAATAATTCCATGGAGGTTTTTATCCAAGTGTCGAGGGCTAGCAGATATATTTAGAAAAGATGATCAAAGAAGATTTATCTGAAACATTTTATTTAAGTCAAGACCAAAGGCATAAGAAGGAGTTGTTATCCAAAGAGTAGAGGGAAGAGATTTTGAAGCAGAGGGAACAATGCCTGGGAAAGTCCTGAATCAGAAACAAGGTGAAGACATAAGAATAGACAAGACAGAAGTATAATGAGCAAATGGAGTGTGTTAGGAGATGAGAATGCACAGATAAGCACAGACAAGACCCTTATTGGACCAGGTTTGGATGGCCAAGAGATTATATATTTTATGCTGTGAACAAGAGAATGCCATCAGGTTTTTTTTTTTTTGGGGGGGGGGGGACTGGTTATCAAGGAAGTAATATGTACTCTTGCTACTGTGTACCAAAGAGATTTGAAGGCACAAAAGCAGGGGATAAAAAGAGTTAAGCAAAGAAGCTAGTTTGCTGTTGGTGATGGATGATGATGCATTTGGTGATGGTAACAGCATCAGAAGATGGAGAGAAATTGGAATAAAAGTGATAGGCTTTGTTGATGGATAATTTGGAGGGTGTATGATAGAGTGGAGGAATTCATGAAGAATGACTTCTACCTTTCTGGACAGTTGGCATCTATCTTTCAGATGCCATTACCTGCAAAAAAGGGAGCTTTACCAAAAAAAAAACTGTACTGAATGAAGACCAAATGCTTCTCAGAAAATATTGCCACAAAAAAAAGGAACAAGTGATGCTTTAGAACTCTTGAGTGTGCTTCAGATTCAGGGCCAAATTCTGACCATAAGCTCTCTTTCCTATTAAAACCCTTGACCTAATTCCAATGAAAAAATAATGAAAAACAGATTTGTAGCAATAAATCTGAAAATGAAGGGGGTAGGATCAGCTGATGAGAGATTTTGATAGTAAGGGATTTTTTTAAAATAAAAATTTTACAAGACTTTTAAAGTGGGAGTCTGCTGATGGCCCAAGCAGATGAGGAAGTGACAGCCCAGAAAACTTGGGCTCTAGGATAAGATAGACAATCTACCAAGAAGAATGGCTCAGGAACAGGAGAGACCCAGTCACTGGGTTATATGGAAATATGTTTGGGGAGGGACTGGACCCACAGCTTAGCCCTTTCTTTGTCATTTCAAGCCCCCCCGCCCCGTACATACAAATCAAGGCCAGCTAGGTTCATTAATCTCGAACAAAAAAAAAAACAAATAAAAACAGGACATCTCACCAAATAAATTGAAGGAACTGTTGGGGAGTGATCTAGTACAACATCTTGGACAGACTTGGTCTTGCAGACTAATCAGTACAGAATCTTCTACCTTAAAGGTCATGAGCACCCGACCCCACCCCCTCTCTAGAGTGAGGTCTGTTGTTCAACAAACCTGGCTCATGCATTAGTGATCCCAATCAAAGGAGAGGGAGAGACTTGTCTTAAAACTGCAAAGAAAAGTCTCGATCTGTTACTCAGACTTGATAGCCAATGACATAAGAAACTTAGTATCATGAAATAAGGAAAAAAGAGAGAAATAAACAATATACCCAAAGAAAAATATAATTCTAAATCAGACATTTTAAAAGAATAGCCTAATATAGATATAATATCACATTTTTAAAAGGTAAACAATTTTTATTCGCTTTTGAAAAGGATGCTACTAGGAAAAAAGTTATTTTTTAAAAATGAGAATATATTAATCAAATGAGTTAAATTCTAACAAGAGTGAGGCATTTATTTCTTATAACTCTAAAATCACAAGGAATGAAAGAAAACATTGATAATATGAACTTTGTCAAAATTAAGAACTTTCATGCCTCAGCCGCACAATCAGGACTGTGGGAAGATGCATAATACATACAATGAGAGTAAAAACTTTAAAACCTTGTATCAGAAATGCATACAGCATTCTTACAGTGCAAAAAGGAGACAATCCAACTTTAAAGTAAGAAATGTATTTAAATAAACATTTCTCCAAAGAAAGTATGTAAATGGCAAACGAGTGTATAAAAAGATGCTCAAACATCATTAATTAGACAAATGCAAATCAAAGTCACAATGAGATTCTACTTCATACCCCCTCACCCCCAAATCTAATCCACTGCCAATGGAGTTAACTCTGACCCTACAGGGTGTATCAAACTGTACATGGTTCCCCAGTCCGTCTTCATTATGGAAGCAAAGTGACTGGTAGGGTTAGCAGCTGAGATCTTACCCATGGTATTACCCGTACTTCTTCACCCCCTATAATGATAAAAAGTCAACAACATCAAGTGATATTAAGGGTATTCAGAAACTGGAAGAAGCCTCACCTGTTGCTGGTGGGAATGTCATGTGACCCTGCTGTTTTAGAAAAGAAATGGACCACATTGACTAAGAACATGAACTCCGTTGGGAGAGGGCTCACAGTTCTCCATGATATAATAAAGAAACAACATCTCTATGTATACACCCCAGAGAAATGAAAGCATGTTTCTACTCAAAAGACATTTGTCAATGTGTGTTCACAATAACCAAATGAGCAGAAACAACCCAGAAACCCCCCAACTTGGGACTAGGTAAACAAAAGGTGGGCTATCATGCAGTGGCATACTATTTGGAAATAAAAGACAATGATGATCTGATACAGGAGTGAGTCTGAAAAGCATGGTAGGTTTAAGAAGCAAGTCACAAAGGTTCACATATTTTATGATTCTCCATATATGAAATGTCCAAACCACACACATCTACAGACCAGAGACTACATTAGATGTTGCCTATGGTTGGAGAAAACGTAATAGAATGTGAATGAGAGAGAGCTGTTCGTGACATGGTAAAGAAAGCATGTTCTTCACTCCAGAGGAAAATAGGTGACATGATCTGGCACCATTGACAATGTGTCAGGGAAGCAGTAAAGTGCTGTGGTGGCACTGCGGGCTAGACATTCAACCACTAACCCCCAACCTGGTAACTCCCATTCTCTCCTTGTGTGTGCAAAAGCTGGGTTCTTAATAAGGAATAAGCAAGACCAAAGAAGAATCAGTGCCTTTGAATAGAATCATGGTGCTAGCCAAGCACCTGAAAAGTACAACGGACTGCCAAATGGATAAACAAATCTGCCTAGGAAAATGTACAGGCAGAGTACTCTTTAAAGGGAAGTATGTCTTAAATACTTTGAACGTGTTGTCGGGACACATTAGTCCCTGGAGAAGGACATCATGCTTGGTAAAGTAGAGGGGCAGCAATAAAAAGAACCAGACCTCCGACAAGATGTATGTACACAGTGACTGCACTGTAGGTTCCAACATCACAGTTGTGGGGTTGGTGCAGGAGCGGGTAGTATTTCTTTCTATTGTTCACAGGATCACTATGAATCGGAAATGACTCAAGGGCACCTAACGGCCACGACAAGCTGATGGCATGATCACTGGGCAGGAGAAGAAATGGCGAGGAAACCAAGCTCATGGGGTTGGCTAACACTCAGCAAGAATGACAATCGTAGTCCCCTCTCCAGGATGTTAACTTCCACTACATAAAACAAAAGGTTCCAATGGTCAAGAAAGTTTGGGCAATCCTGGAAACACCTGTTTACGGAAACACTTCCTGGCACTGCATTAATTTACATTCTAGACCCCCAAGAAGGGGCTTCAGCATGCAGAGTTTCCTGGGTTTATTTGACCACAAGTCTTCTTTTCAGAAACCATCTTGAGAGGCTCGTGTTCCTTCCACTCACATGTTTGAACCACATTGACTGGATACATGAACTCCGTTGGGAGAGGGAGTGGACATGAACAAAAGCAATGTGAGTTAAAGAACATGGGGAACCTGTGCCATCTCAAAAACCTCTATTCTTTCCTTTAGCCAATCTATCCACCACTCAGTGGTCAGGGGAAAAAAAAGTCTGAAAGCTTAATTCAGATTATCTTAGTCACCTGCTAAATGCTCTTTCCTGAGGTTTTCATTTTATTACAAGATATAGTCAAAATCGTGTTCTATAAGACACTACCACTACCATGAATGAGCAGACCATGGCCTACCTCTTCATTGTTATCCTGTGCTATTCCTCTGTTTTGCTGAACTATTGTTCACTCAGACGGATGGACCTGGTGTATGTCAGGCTTCTCTTTATTAGGGGGATTTTTACATAGGCTCTTCTCTCTACCTAGCACCGTGGTACTCAACCTTCCTCAGGCCGCAACCCTTTCGTACAGTTCATGTGGTGGTGACCCCGAACCATAAAATTATTTTTGTTGCTACTTCATCACTGTCGTTTTGCAACTGTTATGAATTGGGTGATCCTTGTGAAAGGGTCATTTGACCTCCAAAGGGGTCGTGACCCACGGGTTGAGAATCATTGATTCCTGGAGCCTTCTTCTTTCCAATGTCTTACCTCTCACAGTTCTTTCTTTTCTGGAGTAGCTACCAGTATGTTCAATGAGTTCTCTTAATCACATGTGTAATTAAATATGTGTTTGTTTACTTGTTGATTATGAATATAAATTCTTTAAGGGCAGACGTAGGCCTATTGTGTTTACCAATGAAGATGCAGTGTTGGCGAAATGTCGCACACACACAGGTGCTCCAATTTGTTGAATGAATGGATAAGTGAAGAATGGAAGAGACCACTGGTTTGACTAAGATTGATGGAACCCCTTGGCTGTGACTTGTAGGCCCCATTCTAACCTAGATATACACTCACCTGAAGAATTACCTTTGGACCAAAAATATCAACATTGAAGGGAAATTAACCTTTCTGAGATGTCAAAATGCTACAGCTTTGCTTGATACAAGCTAAGGGGACTTAAAGTACTTACTTCTAAAGGCCAAAGACTACAGCCTTCCATATGTATTATACCTAAAACAGAAAAACTCCTAACTGAACTATTAAGCAACATCACCATAAATATAGAAAAAAAATTGAGTTCATCAGTAATTTCATTTTACTTGGCTCGACAATTAAAGCCCCTGAAAATCAAATGACAACCCGCATTGGGCAAGACTGCAAAAGATCTCTTTGAAGTGTTAAAGAGTAAAGATGTCATTTTGAAAACTAATGTGTGCCTAGCACAAGCCAGAGTATGTTCAATGACCTTGAAAACTAGCCAATAAGAAGAGAATGACCAATGCATTTGAATGATTGTGTTGGCAAAGAGCCTACACTATACCATGGACTGTCCGAAGAACAAACACATTAGTTGTCTTGGACGAAGTGCAGTCAGAATGCTCCTCAGAAACAAGGATGGTGAGGTTTTGTCTCATTTATTTGTGATGTGTTCAGTTTTATCAGGACCAGACTCTGAGAAAGGACAGCATGCCTACTCAAGTAAGGCCTCAGTGAAAAAGAGGACAACCCTCAATGAGACAGATTGACCCAATGGCTGCAACAATGAGGCCAAACACGGGGATGATTCTGAGCACAGCATGGGACTTGGCAATGTTCCCTACTGTTGTTCTTTGGGTTGCTAAAGTTGGGAGCTCATTTGAAAGCACCTTTCAGAAATAACAGCATTAAGTGAACCAAGGAGGAAGGTACTTTGTTTGTTTGTTTTGTTTTTTTGGGGGGGACATCACTGCTCTCTGGTGGTGGGAGTAGGAGGCCCAGCCTTTGCTCCTGTGGAGCCGCTGCTGGAATTGAACCTCTATCCCAGTGGGCCGCAATCCCGTGCACAACCACTACGCCACCGGGGCTCAGCCCGAGGATGGTACTTTTTATATGAGACCCAAAGGGTACCATGTGCTCAGTAACTAAGCCCCAAAGGATGGCTGGAAGGACAGATGAGAAGTATGGATGGAAGTGGGGAACCCAGAGAGGAAATAGGAGGAGTGCTGTTACATTGAGGGATTGCAACTAATGTCACAAAACACAGTGATCTATTTATAAGTACGTATGTATATATAGTCTATAATGATTACATATTTCTCATATAACAGACATGTTATATACTTACTGTACAGGTACATAAATTATGTGCATATTTTTGTATATAATTTATACACACTCTGTTTTGTGACCTTAGGTGCAATCCCTCAATGTCAAAGCACTCCTCCTACTTCCTCTCTGGGTTCCCCACTTCCATCCTTACTTCTCATCTGTCCCTTCCAGCTTTCACCAGGGACGTTGTTAACTGTGCTGATTAGTCCATTTGTGAGGATTTGGGTCCTCTCTACAATGAGTTGTAATCCCTACTGAAGATCCCAGTTCCTGGTCTTCATCAGCAAGTGCTTCAGGTCCTCTTCTCTTTTAGCAAGCAAGGTTGTGTCATCTGCACATCACAGATTGTTAAGATCCCATTCATTATCTTCATATATTTTCCTTTTCCTAAAATTTTATCCTTGGGTATTCTTGCATTTTGGATCTCAAGTGGTTAATTGTTCTAAAGTGTGTGTACCTCACTAATGCTACTACTCCCCTTATAGAACTGTGTGTTGTTTGGTTGAAAATTGAACATTGGGGGCGAATTCATTTCCAGACCTGAAGGGTGGCTAAGGCTTACGATTTCAGGAGTTCTTGCCACTTCTGTCCAGTCAGTTATATTTTATGACTGCATTGTTAAAAAGAAAATATCATCTATGGAACCACTTTCTTCAATTTTAACATTCATATTTCCCTTTGATTTTTGCTGTAGGGAGGTTTTTAGAAGCAAGGTAGACCCTAGATATTGTGCCTGCTGTACCTAATCGAGAGGTCAGTTCCACATGTCCAGGTCAAAAAAAGATGAAAAGTTATTTGGGACTTCAATTTGCTGTCACGTCTACTCAGGACCTAGGTCTCCTCAGAGGAGGGATGTAAGAAATGATTTCTGAGGGTCTTTCCATCTCTAACCTTCTTGAATTCTAAGATACTTACCTGGTATAGAACAAAAGATATAGAAAGATGATCATTTTAACTTGAATGTATACCCACAGCCATCTGTTCTGTGCTATAGTGAGCAGATGCAGCAGAATTGTGAGGAGCATGCACATTTCAACTAGATAAGGCCTGGGTGTGCTACCATCTACAATCGCTTCATCAGTAAAATGGGGCAAATAAAATGACAGTCCCTGAGACCCCCGGACCCCTAAAGAAATGTTAGCCAGATTTGTTAAGAATAGATGTATGTCAAAGACAGAAAAGTCAGTTGTTTTCTTTTGTCCTCTAATTGCTTTGTTGCATAAGACTGGTTGTAGTCTTTTATGCAATAGAGGGTGGGGAAGGAAACTAAGAAGATTCGGTACAAAAACATGTCAGAATAATGAGGGTGCTCACTTCCTGCCCGGGAACCTACTTATGCCACATTCTTGTACACGGTGGGACGGTGGACAGCTGGGGACCATTTGATTCACAGAGTAATTATCACCGTGTTATTTCTAATAATTGCTCTGTTTTATTTCAACTGTGAAAGTTATATGACTTGATCAAACGGCAGGAGACAAGAATATAACAGTTTATTTCTCTTAGTTCATGAGAGGGGAGTTTCCGTCTCTGCCTCCAGAGAGACCAAATCCTCCAAGCAGCTGTTGAATCCTCATTAACAAGGAAACACTGGCTACTGAAGAGAGTGTGTTCCCTCCCGATGTGAGAATCACATTCATGACCTAGACTGACTCTTTGATTTTATTTATTTTTCCTGGAAAGGAGTTCTTTACTGATTGGAGAAGCAGCCTAACTGCTCACTCATTCTGTAACCCAATCAGCTATTGCCCTAATGGATAATGTTTTTCTCTGCCCCTGATATCAGAGAAGGCAGTGTAGAAGAGAAATTTGAAAGGACATTGGAGAAAGAGGAAGGTGTCTTGGATATAGACGCTTTACAAGTAAGATGGAGTTGAGAAATGCATATTCTTCTTCATTTGCTTGTTTGTCATTTCTTTTTCCCTTTCCCTCTTTCAAATGTGCCCCTACTTTCTTCTACAAGGACGTCCTACCCTAATTGTCAGTTGTTGTTGTTGTATGAATTCCAACTCCAAGTGACTCTATATGCATCAAAGTAACAGTGTGTTCTGTAGGGTCTTTAATAACTGATTTCTCAGAAGTAGATTGTCAACTCTTTCTTCCAAGTTGCTTCTTGAATCTTCAATTATTTTATTAGCAGCCAGGCACATTAACCATTGACACCACTCAAGGATCCCTTTAGAGGCTCTGGGAGTTGGAATTGATTTGATGGCAACAGGTACACCCTGGTAGTCCTTCTGCACTAGAAGCACCCAGAGCCTTCTTCAACACGGAGCGTGATTCTTAGGCTTTAGCTCAGACCTATGGAATCACAGTGTGTGGAAAGGGGGTGCAGATATTTGCATTTGTAACACGAATCCTCAGAGACTACTTGCATGCCAAATAATGCAAACTGTAATAGAGTTCTGCCCTGTCATGAAGAAGAGCAAGTTTCGTTACCTTCATTTTATGAGTCAAGGCACAGAGGAGCACAGATGTTAAATTGCCAAGTTCAAAAGCCAGAACCAGGATGAGGGAACGCACATTTATTGGAAGCCTACAGTGTGTCAAGGCACAGCACTCGTTCCTTGTGTTTCCTGGTACTTCTCTCAGCAGCTCTGGGAAGTGTTGTTACCATAGGAAATAGCGCAGGGAGGCTAATCAATGTTCTGAAAGGGCACACAAAGAGCTCCAAAGCACTTTGGAGCCGGATCTCAAATCAGATTTCTCTCTGACTCTCGGGTTCATGTTCTTTCTTCTCATAAGGCTGGTCTTCTTCATCTCTCCACTAAGCCTTGTGGGCTAGCATATACCAATCTGTCTCTATGACTATTCCGTTGCTCAGTTGAATAAAGGCAGGTTCACGCCAGAGCTGATGCTTCTAGACAATTTGCTTTTCCCAGTTAGATACATCATGACTATCCTGATACCTTGCTCCTCCTCTCCTTTCTCCACAGACAAGGACTATCACCTCAGGTCAGTTACAACCTTCTCTTGAACACAAATCTTGGAGACTTCCTCGGCACCACTGCAGGTTCTGGAGACATACTTTCAAAATGTCCCCTAACGAGCACCTTCCAGCATCAGATTTCTTCCAAACACCCAGATTTCTTTCAAAGTCTTCTATAATTATTGCCCTTTCCTTTGCTGTTTTTCTTCATTCTATTTGAGCAAATGTGTTCGGTCTTTATGTATTATTCTCATGCATCTGCCTCTGCTCTGTTCCAGCCATCATCCTATAACCTCCCTCCTCCCAACTCTCTGTTGGTTGAAAATAGGCTTCAGATTGGGGGCCAGTCCCAGGTAATAGTGCCTCAGACCTAGTGCGGAGGACTCATAGGCCAATTCTGAGCTTAGTGAGAAAGCACTAAAATATTCTACCTCTGCCTACTATGGGCATAGAAAATAGGACTACAACCATCACAAAGTTGCCCTATTTTCCTACTTTAAATTAAGAATTCTGTAGTCTGAAATGGGATTGAATCTCAACTCTGCAATATTTTGCCAATATTATCCTAAGCACAGTTTGTTTTAAAACTCTCTATTGTGATTTAAGTGAAAGTTTACCGTGCAGATCAGTCTTCCGTTCCATAATGAATACACATTTTGTTTCTGGACATTGGTTCCACTCCCCATAATGGAGCAACCTTTTCCCCACTTCTTTCCCTGGTTACCATTTCCCTTCCTCCTCCTTTCCTACCATTCCTGCTTTCTGACTTTTATCCCTGGTCACATGCTCCCCTGTTGAACTCGTGGTTATTTGTTCTGAGAAGTGTTATAGTTCACCATACATTTAGCTGAAAGTTGAATCAAAGCGGTGGATTCAGTTCTAGGCTTGAAGGGCCATAGCCTTAAGAGGTTGTCAGAATGATGTTAGGTCTTTTAAACAATTTTCCCACCACACACTCGATCCAGTTCCTCCTATTGTGATTCCTTTCAGGCCATTAGGTAGTTGCTGCTCAGGGACCATCTATCTCTCCGAGTCTAAGGGATGTAGGGGGTAGGGTTTCTGTGGTCTGTTTCTCCTGTTTGCTCATTGTGTTACTCTTCTTTGCTCTGGATGAGGAGAGACCCATAGTTAAACAAAGATGGTTGCCAATGGGCTTTTCAGACCCCTGTCTCTACTTAATCAACTATCACGTAGAATATTGTTTTCCTGGACTATGTGAGAGCAGTTGACTTTGATGTCCCCTCCCCAAGACAAAGGTCCTGACTCCCTGAGCAAGTTTCATTAACTAGAAAATGAAAGTGATAATACCAACATTACAGAGCTATAAACATGCAAATTGCTCGACCAAATGCCTGTAATTCTGTAAATGTTGGCTAATTTGTGTTCACGTTTTTCATTCAAGATCCTTCTTAAACTAAACCACATGGAAATAACTCTTATTGACAAGACAGATTGGTTGAAGAATTTCACCTGTCTTCAGTCCTTGCACTATAAATCTATCAAAGTAAGGAAAATATAATTTAAACTTGACAACAAGTTACACTAGCAAGTAAGATGAACATACAGCTATACAGTGTGTCAGGGTTCACTTTCAATGGGTATTTTATACAAATAGGGGGAGGGAGAGGGCAGAAAAGAGAAAGGAATAGGGTTCAAAACGGTGTGGGAGGCAGAGAGGGAGAGAGAAAGAGAGAGAAGTCAGCACTTTGTCTGTTCTACGCAGTACCTAATATGGCTCATATATACTAAGACCTGAAAAAGTAAGTTGCTTTGGATCAAACAGAAGGTGCTCCTACATTTGTTTTTAACTTGAGTTCAGCTGGGTCTGCTGTAACTCAAGATGAATAATTTCCTCACTGTTTATCCCCCACCCCCTTGGGTTTTTCAGTAGAATGGCTGTCATATCTTATTCATGTTGATTACAGAACCAAAGATGCTCTTTGTGGACAAGGAAAGAAAGATGAGGCTATTGCACTCTTATTGAAGTATGTACTCACTTGTACATCCAGTTCCTTGGGAAGGAGTTATCCTTTTGTCTGGAAGCAAAAGTCAGAATGCAGTTTTCTGAGTTACACTCTGTGGTTCAGAGTAGAAGTCAAGCCCCAAAGACTATGAATAAAGATGTGTCTTATTATAAGAGAGAGTCATGATATGCCCTCAGAGAGAAGGCTCGACAATATTTCAGATACGTCATATGTGCAGGTGGATAACAAAAGAAAGAAGTTCTCCCAGATTTGGGGCCTCCTGGGGGAGGAAAGGAACTCTTACAATGAAAGGGGATATTTTGCTCTTTTCCAAAGCAGGTTGGCTTTGATGGGGGAAACAGAACCTCCAAGTGCTGAAGCATCTGCCTGGCAGAGGCCAATTTCCTTTGCCCCAGGTATCTGTACCCTTTCTCCTTTCTTTGCTTAACCTGATGTCAGTGTAAGAGCCAACAGATCCCACCTCCGAGCTCATAACATAACATCTGTCATAATTCAAGTTTGGAGACATCTGACTTGGAAAATCAAAAGCTTCCCCTCTTGTCATTAGTCACATCCTGGGTCAACTTTAGGTTTTTACTTTTATAGATTTAAACTAGGGATTAAAATAGAAGTGGATGGCTGAAAATCCTTGGATAATACCAGATCCTAAACAGAATTTTAGGTTCCCAGGGGTATTTCTCTACCGACAGCATTATTCAGGGTGCATGTTATTTCACCTCTAATATTGAGATGGCTGAGCATTGTGCAGCTGTGTTGAAGTCACTCATTTATATGTTTGGGGCCAGTTTCTGAATAACAGGCAGAACTTGAGAGGAGGAGAACCCATCAATGTTAGATTAGAAGAAAGGAGCTTATTATTTGTTTAGACTTCTGGACCTCTGTAGTACCAATGTAGATGTAAAAACAGAGTGTGAAAGCAATATAGATCCAGAGTAGAGGTATCCAAAAAAAAAAAAAAGTAAAGTAAGACAAAAACAAATCCCACTGCCTTCCCGTCAGTTCTGATTCTGCTCTGTAAGAGTAGAACTGCCTTGAGGGACTTTGGAGAATGTAAATCTTTATGGGAGTAGACAATTAATCTTTCTCCCTCAGAGCAGCCAGTGGTTTCAAACTGCCGACCTTGAGGTTGGTGGCCTGAGGCTGCTGACCCACAGCGCATTTTCCACAACACCACCTGGGCTCCTGGGATAAGATCCGGATGACCTTCATTTTCAGGAGGGAGAAGGTGACCCCAACTCATTAACTATATTCTCTGTTCCTTGGAATTTTGTCTAATTGATTGCCTTGATGTGTTATTTCTCTAGTTGGTTTTGCTTCTTTTAGTACTGACTTAAAAAAAAAAATGGAAAGCCTTCCAGAAACCAAATATTAGCCATTTCTTAGAAGAGTGTTTTTGCACTTCTTAAAAAACAAGAAGCTTGGTCATCCTGGTGGTATTTGGAAATGTGTATTTGTTTGACATAATTTGCCCATTATATATTTTTTTCCTACTCAGAGTACATGTAGAAATGCTTCCATATGCTGGAAGTTGGTCTCATCATTTTGCTTGAGGGAAAATGGAATATGTTTTATCGCTATTTTCACATGCGTATGTATTTAACAATGGCATTTCTTCAGTGTTAGCTTTAACAGCTTTTTATTGGCTCGTCATCTATGAAAATTAAAAAGGTAATAATGATACTTGTTCAGAAGTATTGACTATTAATTTAAATATGTAATTATATGATTATGTCATTTACATATCTATATTTCATACACATAAATGAATTATTAGATGAGGATCTGGCTTTATTTTAATTTCTTCCCCCCAAACAAAGAGAAACCAACAAAATTCTCAAAAACCAAACTCACTGCTGCCAAATTGATGTCAACTCATAACTACCCTCTAGGCCAGTGGTTCTCAACCATCCTCAGGCCGCAACCCTTTCTTTCATACAGTTCCTCATGTGTGGTGACCTCCAACCATAAACCGATTTCTGTTGCTAGTTCATCACTGTAAATCTGCTACTGTTATGAATTGTCCTGTAAATATCTGATATGCAGGATGTATTTTCATTGTTACAAATTGAACATAATTAAAGCACAGTGATTAATCATAAAAACAATGTATAATTATATATTGTGAAATATTTATTTCTAATTACAAATAAATGCAATTTTGTCTTGAAGCACTGTGTGACTTGGGTAGCAGTCTTAATCTAATAAGAGTAAACCACATTGCTACATTTGGGGACTATATGTATAAAAAGTCAACATCAGTGTGAAGGTTGAGATAGCTTCTTTCTCTCCAGATCAGAAATTCTTGGGGAAGTCTTTGCAAGAGCACAGCAAAGATCATCTTCCACAGCAAGTCTTCTTTTGTACTTAGACTTGATAACGAGCTAGAAAACCTTGTTTCACAAAGATATGTTCTTAGAGATGGAAAGAGGCACAACACAGTCTCAGACAGAACAGGATATGACAGCAAACACTTGGTCCAGAATTTTGTAACTGACATTGTGGAGAAATCCGTTTGTGCTGCATTGCTGTTAGTCAGTTCAATGAACTCCTCTTGTGCTGTCTCAGGAATATCTTCAACTTTGACTAAATGGGCATCTGTGAATGGGCAGTAGCTGCATTTAACAGAGTAGCTGCAACTGCTTGCAACACAGTGACTGCTTTCTACACACTAGCTGCACTCTGCACAGAAGCTGCTCTTTACACGTGTGTGACTGGTCCAAATAGGTACACAATGGCGCCAACCCTGTCTCATAAACCTGTATGTGTATGGGGTGTATGGGATGGGGTTGCATGATGGTGTCAGCACACCAGGTGCTCACATGTGGGCAGACCCGTCTGCAGACGGATGGAGGAGTGGTGTCTCAGTTCCTAAGACTATCAGAAATATGTGTTTTCAGTTGGTCATTGATGACCCCTAAGAAAGCACCATTCAACCCCCAAAGGAGTCGTGACCCACAGGTTGAGAACCACTACAAGCAGAGTGCCCTGTGGGTTTCTGATGCTGTAAAAGATGAGTTTGAACTATTAAACCTGCAGCTAGAAGCCCAATTCATAATTGACTATACCACCAGGAACATTCCAGATACTAGTTTTCTTAATATACTAAATTCTTAATACATTACTTTGAAAAATTTGTTCTGTTCCCTAAATCCATTTACTAATTCCCAAGTTATGGCTACTTAATTATCACAGTTCTTATAATATCATTTAATATATGGTAGATCAAATGCTCTTGCATTATTGCCATTTTCAAATAATTTTTGCCTATTCAAGATGAATGTTATAATAATTTTGTAAAGTTTCAAAAAGATCTGTTGGGATTGTTCATTAGAATTTCATGAAGCCCATAAGTTAGTGTATGAAGAAAAGGAGTTTTCCTACCCAGCATCATGGTAGATCTTTTCATATATTCATGTTCGAAATAGTTTCTGGAGCTTATATAATATTCAGTATATAAATTCATTCTATTTCAAATTTAATTATGACTTTTTAGAATTTTTTTAATGAAATAGTGAAAAATCCTTAAGACTAATGCTCCTTTATTCTTAACCATTCTCTTTATTATGCTATCTTTTATAGAAGGTTATTAAGGACTTAATTATCAACCTAGAACAAAACAAATGATCAATGATTATGAGGATTCCAGATTAAAGATCAAGAGGAGGTAATGTTCAATTTCCTAATGGCCTGTGAGAGCAGACACTGATGCTGTGTTTCCTAATTGTCTTGTGACTCTTCACTGTGATGATATCAATGGTCATTGACTTCAAGTTCCTTGACAGATGTTCAGGAGATTGAAATAAACTCACCACCATCACCTTCAAATGTCCTCTCTTGATCTCCCCATGTTGGGTCATGGTATCACCGCCGTGAAGACTCACTGGCGTCCTCTCTTACGCACTTCACCCCACTTAAATTCAACCGCCAAATCCCCTTGAGAACAGCAACGTTCTCTCTCAACTGTCTTTTTGTCACATCCACATTTTAAAGCTTCCTGCCGCTCTGGAGTCATCCAGCTCCTGCCACTTTCTCTGAACCATGCGTGACCAGATTTTAAGGGGGACAACATTGACTGGGGGGGGGGGGGGGGGGGCAGCGGGGGAGCTCTTGATTAAAAATTTGGTCTACATGGAGCAACAAAAATGTTCATAGAATGTGAAAATCGTATAGTAATATATTTATTTTCATTTTAAAATGCCATGGAACGGGGGACAAATGTTAAAAAGTGGGACATCTGGTCACCTTTTTCCTGGAGGTACAGTGTCAGTGGTGTGGTGGAGGTGTGTGTGTGTGTGTGTGTGTGTGTGTGTGTGTGTATAGAAATTTCACACCTTTTGATATGTTATTTATGTGTTCCACATCCCCACCCCACTCCCAAATTGTGAGAACACCAACTTAGCCATGTTGTAGTCAGCTGCCAAATCAGACAAGAAGCAACCTGATCCAAATTTCTCAATGATTTCTTTCTTTAACTCTACTGTGGGTCTTAGTTTTCTCCTTAGCTTTACTGTTGGTATCACTAACTTTATTTGCAGATATGTTTACAATGGTTTTTGTTTTGTTTTGTTTTGTTGCTGTTTCTTTGGGCACCACTGCCCTCTGGTGGTCGTGGTAGCTACCCAGCATTGCTCCTGAGAGCTGCTGCTGGATTTGAACCGCCAAGCCCGCGGGCCGCAGTCCCGCACTCCACCACTGACGCCACCGGGGCTCAGCCCGTTTACAATGTTTTACCTAAATAAAGCACACACACACACAAACAAAATTCTAATCCCTTCTCCTTAGATTGTGTTTAAACACAAGATAAAACCAACACACAGATACATGCATGGAACGAGATGGCTATATTTTACCATCCTGTGTGGGGTGTTAGCTTCGGTAAATAGGACCTGGACTGGACTTGGACTTGGACTTTGTTGTTAAGGAATAAAGGTCAGACTTGTTAAATTTACAGGTGGGCCTTAATGATCTTTAATGATTTACAGCAGCCTTTCCCGTCTTCTTCACCAGGCACTCATGGGACTAGGACTCTCCTTGATTCTTCTTTCTTTGTCCATAATATTCATTTACTTGTATAACTCTTCAACCAACCTCTTCAATGCCAGATCCAATCTCATATCCCTCTTCTGACGGAGCTCAGCTGGTGTCGTGAGTTTTTCATTGAGCTCTTAGCCACAAGATTATCAGTTCAAGCTCATCAGCTCTCTGTGAGAGAAACTTGAGGCCTTTCCTCTTAGAAGCTTTACCATCTCAGAAGCACACAAGACCAGTTCTAGTCTGTTCTGTAGGGTGGTTCAGAGTCTGAATTAACTCAATGGAAGTAAGGATTCAGGTTTTGGATGATCCCTCTTCTAATACCATAGGAAGTAAAACGAATTGCTCTTTGGATTGTGGTCCCACATCAGTCAGTCATTTCGAGAAGAACAGCACATATAAGTTTTTTATAGCTCATTGCATAATTATTACCTCTCTTTGGCTTTGTCGTAATTGTCTCATAGTACTGACCTTCCTTGCTTCACCTTTGATCGCAGGGCCTGGCAAAATGTCTTACAAATAAGCACTGAAATGTTGAAGTCTAAGAGCAAGTCAATGAGCCAAGATGACGCTCAGGCCTTTCCCCTCACCGATAATTATATAGTGTTTTCTTGCACAAAAAATGTAACTTAATATTGCATCTGAGAACTGTACTGTACTTCCTGGCAATAGTAAGGTAGAGGCGGTATAGGCTGCTACAAAGAGAATAGGAATTGGAAGCAGAAAACCTGAGTTTAGTCCACACTCACTCATTCACTGCCATTGAATCATTTCTGTCTCTTTCCTCGAGTTGAAAGCTCTTTCTCTGGAGTTGCTGCACATGGTTTTGAACTGTTGCACTTGTGGTTAGCAGCCCAATGAATAACCACAATGGCAGCAGGTTCCCTCGTCCACACTAACTCTCTGAACTTGAGCAAGTCACATAAGTTGTATAAAACTCAATCTTTTCTATTATAAAATAGGAATATATACTTACTGGGGTTGTTTGGAAGATTCGGTTAAATTAAACGTGTAAGAAGCTGGAAAACCTTTTATAGTCAGAAAATTCTATAAGAGAATGGATAGTTTTATATGAAAATAATGGTGGTATTCCATAAAATACCGCTGTATCAGTTTTACATAAAATACTTCTATTTTGGAGATGGTTACAAATCCTTGTAAATATGTGTTATGCATTATATATATAGGATCTAAGAGTGTCAGGATTTTTTTAATTAAAAGTTCCCGATTAGAATGCAATATTTCATCTCCCAGCTTCATTTCTGGATCATCTTGCTTCTAAGATTATTGTCAGCATCGGTCGCCTCCAAGTGCATCTGTGACAGGGACAATATTTTAGATACCAATCTGTTTTCTATCACGGTTATTTGTCCTTTCTTTCTCCTCCAATTTGTGGAGATAGTTGGTTGTGCAGTTGCTTACTCAGGGAAAGCATGTGGCTGTGCACAGAAAGAAGAGAGTTAGTTCAATGATATTCTCTAGATTTTTCCAATTCCAAACACCCTAGATACAAGGTCAGAAATAGTAAGGAGAGTGAAACTACACTCCCAGAATCTAACAGATTTTTC
This sequence comes from Nesogale talazaci, assembly GCA_004026705.1. NCBI lineage: Eukaryota > Metazoa > Chordata > Mammalia > Afrosoricida > Tenrecidae > Nesogale > Nesogale talazaci. Next base: position 27,824 of record PVJH01013262.1, read on the forward strand.
TGGACTGGGGAAAAGTGATAAGGAGAAGACAAAGAGTAAGTCATCGGCTCCCAACGCAGAAGGAACTTGCCTCCCACGGAGCTCTGCTAGTAGGTGTGGAATGACCCCATAGATTCTGTCTACTTAGGCTTAGGGTTTGGAGGCAAAAAAGATTCTGGCTACATGAGATTGGGGCTATAGGATTTCTCTAGTCACAGGGAAGATAGCAATCTGTGCAATGGCCTTATCACGTTACCTTGGTACCAAGTAACCACTCAGCGAAAGTTCTTTTCCCCAAAACTCAAGTTGATATATTGGCCCCAGCCATCACTAACAATTTTATTTTGAACACATTTTAAAAGACACCTTTATTTTTCTCTCTACCCATTTGTGTTAGCCTGGGTAGACTACAGAAACAAATTCAGAAACATGCATATAGATATAAAGGAAAGGTTTATAGACAAGAGGAATGGAATATTGAGAAAGCATCCCCACCCAGTCCAGTCCAAAGTCATAAGTCCGATATTAGCCCATATAACTGAAACCAGTCTATAAAGTCTCCTTCCAACTCACAAGGCACATGCAGTAGAACCGTCCCGGGACTGGCAGGGGTCTCCCCATGGCTCCTCATTTCCAGGGTGGTAGAAGCATCCATTGGTGGTAGAAGCATCTCAGTGCTGGCAGGGGTTTCTCTGGCCCCATAGGTCTGGTTCCATCAGGGCAAGCCCATGTGGCTTCTCCTCTGGCTCCTCCTTTCTCCAGGAATCAGGATTGATCAGCATGCTGTCTTCTCGTCTTGTCAGTAGTTCATCACTCAGAGACTGAGTCAAGTCTCTCTTCTCTCCAATTGGGAAATACCTCCAGACTTCCCAGAATTCTTAGGAGAAAGCCATGTCCACACAGAGGCCTCATTGGCTATCTCCAGATTGACAGGTTAGACTCCACCCCTAGATTCAATCGTGAAGTTGATACATGAATACATGACTGCCACACCATCACCCTCTCTTATCCTTTGTTTCTGTGCTATATTTGTGTGTGTGTGTGTGTGTGTTCTTGATTCTAGACTGCTCAAGGGGACTGGTGAAACAAGGCTTAATCATTCAGACAAGGATCAAGACAAAGCTGCTTCTTTTTTGCTTTTCCTTTTCAAAATACACTTCACTTTGATGCCAACCAACAACTTTGGTATGCAGCTCTTATTCTTGCTCTTGTCCACCTCGCCATGGCAAAGAGATTCATAACAGAGCACAGAAACTTCTGACGAGGTTCCACTGGGATAGGACTAGGGACTGCCAGACAAAACGACCTGCTGCTCTGGTGGGAGAGTTCTTTAGTGAGCAAGTACTGATGGAAGACTTTTTTTTTTCAAGCTCAGGAAACTTCCCCTCCAGGACGTGAGGGCTGAAAAGAGTACCTTAAAGAACCGAGATTTCCTATGTCTGGATGGTAATGCTCTCAAACAGTAATAATAGTCATGCCAGCACACAGGCTCAGAGTATGTGAGTGGGGGGTGGGGGAAGGAGAGAGGGGGACAGGTTGTATCACCGACTAATTCAGAGTCACGTGACTTATAATATCCTGGGTCACCTTTGAGGCCCTGGTGCTGCCTCCCGGACCTTCGATTCTCATGGAACTCTCAGAACCCAAAGCTTTGCTGGGCATAAGCTGTGCAGAGCCAGGTCTGGCTCACCTGGTGAGTGTTGAATACACCTGTGAGATGACAGCTCTCAGTCAAGCTGTCCTGGAAATGGCTACGTTCCTCTTGGCGGTGCACAGGCGTCCGCCCTCAGTCAGATGGGCAACCCATCAGCAGTGGGCCTGTGATGCTGCTCACCCCAGGGCCCGGTCTTGCAAACCCACCAGCAGCTCTGAGAGGCGATGAGACTGTCCGCCCTCTAAAGACGGATCGTCTCGGAATGCCTACAGGGAGTTGCTCTGTACTGGATTTGGTTCACTGGCAATGGGTTGGTGTTACATGTGTATAAAGAAACGGGGATTTCTCCAGGAAGACAGGTTTCAGGGTTTTCCACGGCATATGTTGGGCTTTCATCCTTGGGGAGGGATCTTTGTTTCCTAACAGAAATTGGAGTTCCTAGGAAATGGAACGGATACGTTTTGATTATCGGGGAAGCGATGTGGGTGTCATCAGGCATGAACTGGGAAAGCCGGAGATAGATTGAGTTCTTGATTTCTTAGTGATGAAAGGTGTGCAGAAAATGATTAACTTCAGCTCCCTTTGCCTCCTTTATAGTTCGCCCACTAATAGCTATGATTTCCAATAGCTCCGTTTATCTCATTTTAACCTTGGGGATGAGATTTCTTTTCACGGTTTTTTTTTTTTTCTATTTCTTACAGATTCATGAAGGTGGCAGGAAGCACAGTGGATGCGGTTACCTGGCAACAGTAGGTATTCACCCTTTTTGCTCTTATTTCTGGATTGGCTGTGGTGAGATGAAGGCTAATTAGTTGTCACCAAGTTCATAACTGACATTAAATAAATGATCCTTCATCGCCAGAAGAACAAAAGGTTGAAATTAAGCACAAAGTACTCTTATGACACATGTTGTCTCAAACTACTTTGAGATTGTTTGTTTTGTTGTTTGGGAGGGGAAAAAAATACTGACACATCTTTAGAGGACTTGGCAATTCTGAATACTTTAACATTCATCTGCCATAAATGAACAGGAAAGGAGTTCGGCACCTGACACCTTGTCCACACAGATTTTCCTGTAGGAATACATTTCTTTGTTGAAGTGCAGAAATAATTCTAATTACTCAGTATATCACGTGAAAGTAGAAACACCTTGTTCTATTCGTGGCGGTGTTTTAATTAGTGCCAAGTAGTCACTAATAGGAAGCAGATTTAAAAAAAAAAACTCAAAGCTGAAACAAACTGAAGGAAGGAAGTCGTCTCGAGCGAGAAGATAACCCTAGTCTTCTAGGAAGAAGTTTACGACGGCGAAGACCTGTTTTCCCAAGGGTAGTGTGGCCAGGAGAGATAATGATCTGATTCATAAATCTAAATTTCCCTCATGACTCCTCATAGCTGTGGTGCCAAAATGGCCTTCAGGACGTTTATGAGTATGTGTGGGCGGGAGGGGGCCTTAGTCGGGCTCAGGACGGCAGGGCAGGTCTGGGGAGGGAGGACCACCTTAGAAGAGAGACAACTTGAGAGTCCTCAACTTTGGCTCCTAGTTCTATTTACTCTGACTCTTCCTGCCTAGATCAATTTTCCCTTCTACTGAATACCCACCCTGAGTGGATCTCACTATTCATTTCCGGGGAAGGGGGTGATGTTAGGGGGGATCATTGATAGGTATAGAAAAAGATAAATAGAAAAAAAATCTTTATTGTGCATCCCCAAAGGATTTTTGTTTATTTGTTGACAAGCAACAGCTTCCTATTGGGCAATATTTCATTCCCCATATATACTCTTGGTTTCTCTGAGCAAGCTCAAAATGTGTTCAGAAATTCTTAACCGCCTTTAATCTATTTTCATAATGCACAGATTAACTGGGTCTTGGGATCATTTCATCCAATTACTGAAAAATCCCAGCACTTAGACAGAAAAAAAAACACCCTCTATTCTGGCCTAAGGAAGCCTTTTTTGATTGGTTGGCTTCCACTACTTTCTGTCCTCATCTGGTGCCATAGTTTGTTTGGTAATTCTAGTTCAGCCCACTTATGGACTTTCAGGTCTTTGAACGTTCAAGTACATGTGTGCTTCAGAATCTTTGTAACCGATGCTCCCTGTTCCTAGAATCTTTTTCTTCCCACTCTGTGTGGCTGCTCCTTATGCTTTAAGTCTCAACTTTCATTCTATACTCTCAAAGAGGCCTTCTACGACCATCCTATTTTATGCAAATCTTTATTGCATTTTTTCTTATCTCTGTTGCTTGTTTCCTAGAATTTACCATAACTTGTAGTTATGATCCTTTTCATAACTTGTTTTTCTTATCCATCAAAGTGGAACTTACTCAGGTCAGCAAGGATTTCTTTATGAAGCATTTAAATAGAGCAAAAACTGTGGAAATCAGAACCGGTGTGAGGTGGAAACCCATCAGAGAAGTAAAATGTAAATAATTTCCACTAAAAGAAAAGAGGTAAGATTGCACCTTGTCAAAGGTGGAAAACTTGGGATACCTGAAAAACCAGGCAGTCAGTTCTGTCAAATTCTGAATCTTGCAGCTTTCACTGTAATAATAGCAACATGACAGGAACAGGAACTGCTCTATAACTGTGTGTGGCTTGCTATGTCTGCTTTTTGCAACAATCAAACGAGGCAAGAGCTATTATCATCTCCATTTTACTACAGCTTTCCAGAAGCTGTAGAAAATCTAAAGATGACACAGAAAGTGGAAGATTTGGGGCTCGAAGCAAACCCTCCTTCTTCCAGTGACTTTTTCTCTTCATCGCGACTATACGTTGAGAGCAAGACAATGTTCCTTTATTGACAATCTGAAGATATAGTGGAGGAATTAAGATGCTGCTCAGTGTCCTTACAAAAAGCCTCCTTAGATAATGTAGCAGAGAGACTGAAGCTTAAAGAATTTACGGGATTTGTTTAATTCTATACACGAGAGATAATGAGATCCACCTAGGAAAAACTGGGGGTAAGAAAGTGCGATTTCGCAAATTATCAAGGCAGATACAGAGGAATCAGAGACCGCTTTTCTTCTCTATTCAAGGACTCTGCACTGCATGAATGGAATGAAGTAAGCCCAGTATTTTTTTTCTATAATAGGAAAATGTACTTTTAATAACTACATTTCATCTGTGGACTACTTTTAAACAATTGGCCATCTCTCAAGATAAAAATCATGCCTTTGTAACTCCTCCAAAAGTGCCCCCCAAAGCAGGGAGGGGATTATGTTTCTTTTGGCTCCCTGATCAGCACTAATCTGGGGACAATGGTAACACCTGGAACCTACCATTTATCATATCCAGTCAGAGTTCTAAATCATGAAGCAGTCCTAGTAAATCTGGCAAGAATGAGTCTGAGAATAATGTAACGTTATTCAAGAGCTCTTATGAAGGGGGAAAACCAACTCAGAATTTATCAATATACAGATATGTACCTAACTAAAATAACTTATTAAAGAATCAGAAATAGCTTGAAGAGCTAGAACTCTTTATTGAAAGCCACCAATAAACAGATATGTACATATAGTTATTTTGATTTTATTTGGAAGTGCATGCTTCTGGGTTTGCTATTGCGAGAACCAAGATATATGATCTAACGATTGGCCTCTTCACTAACCCAAGCAGAAAACCCAAGTAAGAGTTAGCGACCCTAACATCACCCAACTTTATAACTAGCTGACAAGAATTTTAAGGAATCTATTTTAAATATATTCAAAGAGTTATGGGAAAGACATCCACAGCGAGTGAACAAATGGGGGTGAAATATCAGCGGTTGAAGAGAAACTGTGAGAAAGAACAAAGTGGAGTTCTTGAACCGTAAAGAGTTATATGAAATTTAAAACCCACTGGACGGGCTGACAAGATATTAGAAACTAAGAGAGGGTGAGTGAATTTGCATATGGATAAACAGAAGTAAACAACAGATCTAGCAAATGAAAGCTTCTGAAATTTGTTCGCGCACATGAACATCTTTCCCTATTTGAATTTGGCGTGATGGCAAAGGCCTTTACTTGCTTCTGTAGCCTGTCATCTTTGGTCTACTTTGCTCGAAGTACAATGCTGTCTGTCGCTCTCTGGGCTGCCAAGGAAGCCGAAGGCCCTAACTAACTTTCTGTTCTACTCAAGTGTCAACGGAGAGTACGGTAAAGCAACTCTGTAGCAGGCTTTGCCATCACGTCGGTGGCAGTCACGTAATCTGAGGTCAACTCGTGGAGGGGTGGAGTCTAGTCTGACAATCAGGTCACCGCTTGATGACCTCATTTGGAGGCACGAAGGAGGTAAATAGCTTGCTGGAGGCGGGACAAATTCTCTGCTTGTCTTCCTGCGGACAAAACACTTGGAGCTAACTGATGTAGCTGGAACCCTGGAGCGGAAGGAGCCACGTGGAGATTCACGTCAGTGCTGAGATGCTTCCACCATCACTGGATCCACTAGACTTCCCATCCACTGGCCTGTGAGCTTCCTGCATTTGGCATCATTGCATGGCTGAGCCTCAAGGGGGAATTTATAGACTGGTATCAGACATATGAGCTTAAATCAGACTTGCAGACTTGATCTGGACCGGGTGGGAATATTTTCTTAAGGTACAATTGCTCTTTGATACAAAACGCTCTTACACACATATGTGTCTATGCATTTATTTCTCTAGTCAACCCAGACAAACACAACACCAGATCATAGGACATATATGATATGGACAGAAACCTGGAAACCAGGAATAGAAAAACTGCCTTTTTATATATCTCCAGAACTCTGTCTTCTGTTTTGTCCGCTTAGCAATACTTTACTAAGTGGGAAGAAAATGAACAAAGTTTTATCAAACCTCGGTGTCAATATCAAATGATCTGATATGTAAGTAGTTAAAATCTATGAGGACAGGAGAAAGAGAATGGGGCAGAATTTTTTTAGACAATCAAGTCTTAACTCTCAAGTTTTGTGGAAAATATTAGCACAATTCAATAAGCTAGACAAACACTAAGCAGAATGAAAATTACACTTATGAACATCAAGTCAAACTATCTATAACAAAAGATAAAAAGAAAAGCTTCAAAGAAATCTGAGATACATAATATTTTACATACAAAGAAACAAAGACACAAGTGATGGCTGATCTGATGTCAGAAATGATGAGGGACAGGAAACAATGGTAGAACATCCATAGAGTGCTGAAAGGAAAAAATAGAGTTAGAATCTTATTATATAGCAAAACTATTTTTTAAACATAAAAATGAAATTCAGATAGTTTGACAGATGAAAGCCAGTATGTTGGCACTTCAAGAAAAACTAACGGCTAAAGTTGACGTTCTCGAGACTGGAAGGAAGTACCTGCAGAAGGAAACTTGGCTCTCAAATGAAGAATCGAGGGCCTTGTAAGTGGTAAATTCGTGGAAGATTATAAAAGATTTTACTAACTTATCCTAATAAAATACCCAGTGGACTAAAAGACAAAACTGTAACAAGGATTTTATGGTGGTATTTGTTGTGCTGGTGGTATTTGTTGCTGTAGAGTAGTTTCGGTTGTATGGTGAACCTGTGTAATGTGTGAAAAGTTGAATTGCTGGAGAGAATTTTTAAGGACGTCATCTTCTGGAAGGAAACCACCAGGCATTTCTTCCAAGGAATGTCTGGGTAGTGGGCGCAGGGTTCAAATCAGCAACCTTTCTAATATAGAAGCAGTCAAGCACTTAGCCACCTTAATAGCCCTTAAAGCCACAGCCATGGAAGATGTACAAGAGAGACAACAGTCAATGGCATTATCCTGTTGCATGCAGACTTCTTACATTTTACCCTTGGTAGCACAATTGGAACTCTTGTCATAGGGGAAGAAAGCTACTGGTTGAATTCATCCTTAAACTCTATACCAGAAAGGTAAATTTCCTCTTGCTCTATTCACTTTAACCATCAGTTTTATCTTTTCCTTAGAGATCTCTCCTGGAGCAGTGCCTCCTTCTGTTCCAATCTGGACTGGTTGAGCTCCATGCTTCCTGCACAGCTGTTGTCCTGGGATCCCCATTCACCATCACCTGGGGAATTCCTATCGCCTCTCTTATTTGTTGGATCTATGCCTTTTTCAGAGTTTTACTCCCTCAATTTGGTTGAGCATGTTTTCCATGAATTTCCGGAAAAAGATAAATGAAAGGTAAAAATAGGATTCTCTATTTTTTCCTTTCAGCACTTTGTGGATGTTGTACCATTGTTGCCTGCTCCTCACCCTTTCTGACATCAAATCAGCCATCATTTGTGTCTTTGTTTCTTTGTATGAAAAATATTATTTTTCTCATATTTCTTGGATGCCTTGTTTAATTAATGTTTGGATGGATATACATTTTCCTCATATAATTACATTATTTTATTCTAGCTTTTCTTGTAATTGGAAAATTCAGTGCTGTTTTTAGGGGTGTGTGTGTGTGTGTGTGTGTGTGTGTGTGTGATTTTCCAGGTGTTTCTCTCTCTCTCTCTAAATACCTTTAAGGTCCTCTTGTCTCCATTGACTTTTTATATTGTCTTTCATTCTGCTCATTACCTGGTTCATCTCAATCAGAAATCCATGACTTTCAGTTTAGGGACATTTTCCTGAAAGGTATTTATTTGATAAGTTCCTTCTTTCCACTTGTTTTTGTGCTTTCTTTTAAAGCTCTCTTTAAGCAGACAACATATTTAGTTTATTTTTCTCCTTTGATTTTTCTTCTACTTTCTGAGAAATCTTAATCATTTAAATTTTCTATAGAGATGTTCAGTTTTTGCTCCCATATTTCCAATTTCCAAAAGCTCTTTTTTTATTACTCCCACTTCCTTTCTTATAGCTCATTTTAAAGATAGATCTATTGACATAAATTCACATATCATACACTTCCATAGTCAAGTCATTTATAAGGAGATGTCTAAACATCATCACAATCAATTCTACTGTTCTCTCCCACCTCCTGCATTCATTACTTGCTCTGCAATTCTCCTCACCCTCTGTGTTAGTCCAGGTAGATAAGAGAAACAAAACTGATAGGCACTCATGCGTATAAGAATGATGTTTATATATAAGAGTAATCAAATATTGAGAAACTATCCCAGCTCGGTTCCAAGACCATAAGGCTGATATTTCCCCATATGTCCAGTACCAGTCAATAAATTTCTCTTCAGACTCAGGCAACACATGCAATAGCACTTAATGCAGGAAGATCACAGTTCAGTGGGTGGAAAGTCTGTGGATCCAGTGGCAGTAGAGGCATCTCAGTGCTGGCAGGGTTCTTTATATGGTTCCTTCAGCTCTGAGGCTCTGACTGCCATCAGCCTATCTCCATGTGACTTGTCAACAAGAATGCCTCTTTGGTAGTGAGGGTGTGCCCCACCTCCATTGAACTTTTTATCTCCTTAGTGTCTCCAAATAAAGTCATCATGCTGTGATCTGGTTGACAAGTTAAACTGCACCCCTTCACTCTTAATCCTCAAATTGACACCAGATTATGTAACTTCTACACCCTCCCCACTCTTTATCCCAGATATACCATGATATTAGTTGTCATCTCTATGAATTCACTCCTTGTGTTTCATAAACTGATAAACCCAACAAAAACAACTAAAAACAAAGCAGAAAGAAATAATAATAATATAAAGATAAAAATAAAGGATAAGAAAGAAAAGACACCCAGCAATATTTTAAGAGCCAGAGAAGAAATTCCTGTTGTGGAACAAGCAAGAAATATTTATGTCTAGAGAAAATTCAGGTTGGGTTAAGAGGGAGTCAAGTTTATATAATCTTGGTCTGATAGCAAATTTTACCAGCGCTTTTTATTTGTTTCTGGATGTAGGTACTTTTAGCTTTTCTCTGAAGATAACAAGTTTAGTTTTACTTGTTTATCTCATTTCAGCTCCTACTTTTTTTTCTCATTTTTCTTTCTTTTCTGGTATATTTCTTACAGTTGCCTACCTCATCTCCCTCCACCTCATTTGTAATCATATTTACCCTGTCTTGGTCTTTTCCTTTAATTTCGTATGTTACAAAGAATTTTACTCTTACTTAAGATAGAGGCATTTTAAGGTGGTGTGGGAGCTACATTGGAACTCCTTTGGCTCCACAAAGAGGAAAAAGAATCACACTTTAGTCCAAGATTGATTCCTATAAGGCAAAGAGATCAGACATACCTCCACTCTCCAATCTTCTTTACTGATCTGACCCCATGCATCCTTCCCAAGGCACTTTCTACTTCTCTACTGGGTTCATTAATTCCTTCCAATGGCCACATAGAGTATACAGACCAAACTCTTGATGACATAGCTTATTAATTAAGTTAAAAATCAGAATCAGAAACATCTAGAATACAATTCTTTGGTCAGAAGTGCCTCTTTTCCATTTCTTAGCTGTCCTCAACACACCTCCCTCTAATCTTAGACCTCTCAGCCACCAGGCCCCCTGGCCTCTGCCCTGGTTAAGCAACATTATAAAGTTCCTGAAGAGCTGCTATTAAGTGCCCAAATGGCATACTACTTCAACATAAGACTTAAACTGAAGGCACTCAGCTCTGGCGTCATGAGTCAGTAAAGTTAACTCCCACAATTAAGTGCCTAAAGGCTTGTGTCAGATAGGATTTGCTAAAGAAACAAAACCAGGACACTAATGATTATATATGCATATATTATATGACTATATACACACACATCATGAAGGAATATAATAGCTAATTACACAGCAGTACAGAGAGCTCAGTTCAACTCAATTCCATGGAACAGTTCATCTGGGTCCAAGATCAAGGAAGCAGACAGCTGAATCTTCCTGAGAGCCATGCAGGCAGTCTGGGCACAGACTGGTAACAGCAGGGTGGATTACCAACCGTCGGCAGCTCGGGTGCTTAGCGAATCAGGCCAGGATGGGATATCAATCCCAAACAATGCAAAGCAATAGGAAACAGTAGCCTCAAACTCAAGCAATATATACATCAGCAGCGTGGCGAAGCAGGTCTCAAAAGAACCTCAAGCTCTAGCAACACAATCCATGGGTTTCCTGCCCCACAGGCAGTGTAGCTCACATGATAGACATAGAACTAGGTAAAGCTAATCCAATCACCAGAGAGCATGGGGGTTGGGGGGAAGAGGACTCGCCCAGTCATTTATCTCTTTGCCCTCCAGTCAAACTATGACCTCATTAATCCCACATGTTCCTTGTGCCTCCTGGCTCCACACATGAACCTCTTGCTTGAAGCGTTCAGTTTTTCACGCTCAGTGGCGGGAAGCCCACAGCACTGTCTCATGTTCTTGGTTCTGCTGCAGCCGCTGCTGCTAGCCTGCTGTCACCACTCCTCTGGTGTTCTCCCTCTTCATTTCCTGCACGAACGATGACCAGTGCACAAGGATCTTGGGCTCCAAAAGACACAATCCATCTCTGGCTCTTCTCTCGTGGCGGTAATGAAATCCTCTCATTTCTGCTTCTATGGTGTGTTAGTCTGGGTACATTAGAGAAACAAAGCCACAGAAGCTCATATATTTATGAGAGCCTTTTATATAAAGGTAAGTGTACATTAAGAAAGCATCCCAACCCAGTACTGTCCAAACCCATAAATCTAACATTAGTCCATATCTCCAACACCGATCTGCAAAGTCCTTCTCAATCTCACAAAACACACATAATGATGCTGACTGCAGGAGGAAAGCTGAATCAGTGGGCGTGTCAGCATCTCAGCGCTGGTAGGGGTCTCCATAAGGCTGCTCCAGCACCCAGGGCTGCATCAGGGTAGGTCCCTGTGGTGGTTTTTGGCAGGGATGTCTTGCAGGAAGTGAGACTTGCCAGCTGAAGCAGGGACCTGCCGAAGGCAGCTGCACCGTTCTGACCATCAGAGAGCAAGAGACCAGGGAACTAGAAAGATGAGGCTCACTGAGCCATTTATCTCCCCACCCTTCAGTTAATCCCACAGGTGTTAATTGGCCAGGTTGGCACAATAAACCTTCATTATCTCATATGATGGGTCATGTTATACCCAGTGGGATAACAAATTTGACCAATCCCCACATCAGAGTTCTAAGGTTTACTATCAAAATTTACTACATTAACAGTAACTCAAAACAGTCATATAATCTTATCAACACCTTCCCTTACCAGGGCCCATCAGGAAAAGAGGAAAGATACACACAGTCCCACACTGTCAAGGGGTGGGAGGGACAAAGATTAGGAGTAGGAGAAGCATATCAAATGAATGTATCACTGCACCACGGGCAGTGAAAGGCAGACTGAAAGCTCTTTGTTAACGAGCACTTCCCATAAACTAGCGGGGGTTTATGTTCATTGATCCGGCTAGGTCATTATGCTAGAAGACTCACAAGTGGCCAGTTTTGCTAGCTTTTTGGCATGGAAATTTCCATTTTTCCAGAGAAGAATTCTTTAAGCTCCTGATTTGCAAATAGAAATCTGCTAACATCCTCACACCTGTGGGAAGAGACTGGCTGCCTCATGTTTAAGCATGTAGCCTTCATTATAATCCTCCTTTTCTCCAGTGTGGTTGCCTCCACCCTCCAGGATGTGGTGGCCATGACCTCTGAATGGGAATGCTTCCCAGCTCTGTCGAGCTGTGCTTGCACAGTGTTTGACCTGCAGGCCTTTTCATTGTTGGAAAGCATTGGAGACTCCAAAGAACTTTTGTTTATATGCATCATATGTATAGATATCATATTAGAGTGAAAACGGAATTCGAAAAATACAGTTATTTCCTTGTTCATTAAAAGTATATTCATATTTTAATCAAAATTATCAATTTCATGAAAAGTAACGGTATTTCCCCAAACCAAAAAGATTAGCCAACAATGAGATATGATTTTACATTCTTACAAATCCATTTGATATGTGGTCTAATTGAAGACAGGCAGATTCACCAATCTTCTGCTTTCTGTAGCAATATGCTGTTTTGATTTTAGAATGTGAAGAAAATTTGGCCACAGAAAGATATGCAATTTAAAAAGAAGGGGAGCATTTGAATAAGTCTTTTCAGATAATTGTGGCTATCCTTCTTGGACACTACACCAAAATGTAACAAATAAAGGCTTCTCAAACATTCATTACAATCTAAAACATGACTTTCTATTTATGAACTTTTCATATTCTGATTAAAATCAGCTGGTCTCATACCTTGATGGGCTCTTTTACGCTTTTTAACCATGCGCCATTTTGTACCTCATGCACTAGTCATTTGAAAATATTGGTTCACCTTGTTGGAAATTAGGCAGATAATCCAAATGATGACACATTTTTATAGGATATTTTTCAATTACATTAATTAATATCACCCCTGGTAAAATCAGAAAAATCTAAGTTTGAGGAAGCTGTAAACTCATAGTGGCAGATACAAATTTTTCAAAATTATAATTTTCACATAACAGCTTTTAAGTACTTAAGGCAAATCGAGTGAATCTCTGAAAACACACATACTTATATCCTAAAGTACCTTTGAAAGGGCCGTAAAACACAAGGATTTATTGTCAGAGCACATTGCTCCAAATGTCACATTGAGTCTGGATAGTTCCACTGTACACACCTGAGAAAATGAGATTGAAACAACAAGCAATATTATTGTATTATTATGAAAATAATTTTATTTTGAAGTACCCTGAAAGACTCTCAGGGACTTCCTAAGGGATCCTGGATCATACATTCTGAACACTACTACTGCGGGGTGAAAATCTTCTCAGAGCCTGATTGCGTCTCCATTTCCTGTTTCCCCATTCTCAGAGGCACCTAGCAGGTTAGTTTCCAAGGCTTTCTGGGCAGCAAATTAAGAATCAGCCTGTTTACAGACTTCCTTCCTCACAGGGGTAGAACTCAACTCTCCTTCATGAGCTGAACCCGGTTAGCACCCTCACCATTCACCATTCTCTACTATCACAATCCTAGATTGCCATGGGTCAGAGATGCCTGCGTGGCAGTTAGCAGCAATAATAGCAACAATATTACAAATGTTATTGTTATTATCTGTCTCCTACTGTCTTAAACCTTGTGAGTTAATGCCACATTTTACTCCCCACTGTCATTTTAGTGGAATTTTCGGTGGGAGTTTTAAGAAATTAAACCTGAAGCCTTAATGTTTTCTTTTTTCTTTCCTTAGGATATATATATTTTTTAATTTAGTGATTTTATTGGGGGCCCTGACAGCTCTTACAACATTCTATACATCCTTTGTATCAAGCCCACTTGTACACATGTTGCCATCCTCACTGCTAAATATTTTCTACTTGAGCCCTTGGTATAAGCTCCTCTTTCCCTATCTTTTTTTTTTTAAATAAATCATTTTATTGGGAGCTCATACAACTCCCATCACGATCCATACATACATCAATTGTATGCAGACCACATTTGCACACTTGTTGCCATCATCACTCTCAAAACATCCTCCCTCCAGCTCCCCATATTCCCCCTCTCTCCCTACTCCCCCTCCCCTTAATAAGTAAAAAATTGTTACTACTTTTTCATATCGTACATTGTCCTACCCTTCACTCACTTCCCCGTTCTCCATACCCCAAAGAGGAGGTTATATGTAGATCCCTGAAATTGGTTCTCCTCCTCTATTCCACCATCCCTTCACCTTCCCGGTATCACCACTCCCACCACGGGTCCTAAAGGGATCATCCATCCTGAAATTCCCATGTTTCTAGCTCCAGTGTACACCCCTTGGTCTACCTGGATATTGGGGTAGAATTGGAATTGTTTTTAATGAGATAAACATTCTAATTTCCAAAAAAATATGAAATCCATTTTTAATATTTACCGAGCCAGGCAAATTCAAGTGTTCTCAATGCCTGAACTCCTCCATATATCAATAGAGTGAAAAAGTTTCTAGCTGGGTGACCAAACATTTTAAGACATTAATTCGGTGATCTGATAATTAGAGAGGGTCAGAATCTACTATCTTGGAGCGTCCTAACTCACCATCAGTAGCACTACTTCATGAAGCCCCGAATCTTAATGTGTACTTTTAGACCAGCAGCCTGAAAGTCATCTGAAAGCTTGTTACAAATAGAAATTCTTAGGCCCTGCACAAGACCAGACCCCACTGAATCAGAAACTTTTGGAGGGGTGTCCAACAAATGATTTAATAATAAACTCTCCAGGTGAGTCTTAAGTGTTCTATGTTTCACCCCTGCCCGGGCACTGTCTGGATCTAATTCTAAAATAGATGGGTCAGTAAAAAAAAAAAAAAAAAAAAAAAAAAACATTGCTACAAGGCTTTTACTTCATACATGCACAGGTTTAAACCCAACAAAATATGTTTAGACATGCCTCCATGATCACTGTATGGTTTCAGGCAAATTTATACTTGTCTTAATCTTGCTAGAGTGCTTCAGAATTCCTTTCTGTCAAAACAGTGGTTTCCAAGAGGATATGCGGGGCCTTTGATGTTTAGGTCAACTCAGAAGATCATGGCGACTGTTACCAGAACTGCAAAGGGGAAATCTTGGTAGATTGTTTTGAAGAACACTGTATGATCCTGGGGTCTTCTGAGGAATAAGTTTTAAGAACATTGAAAACTGGGTGAGACTAAAACCCAGGAAAGTTGTGCCTATGAATTCTGTTTTTCCCATCCTGACAATGCACCTGCTCAGTTTCTGAGGGTAGCAAGGGCTGTCCTATGAGCATTTCACTGGGAAATCTTATGTTATCCACGCACAGTCCTAATCCTGCCTCTTGGACTTCTTTTTGTGCCCCAAAACTCAAAGACCATTGAAAAGGGATTACAATTTGAGTCCTTCGAGTATGCTAGAACTGGTGTAAATCAAGGAGGGAAAGGTTAAAGAGATGGAAACATCACATTTAGAAGAGTATAAACCTCGAGAGAGGACATGCCAGGAAAATACGAGCTTCATTACACATATTTTTAAATGTTCATGAAACAATTTTAAAATCATTAAACATTAGCTTCATTAGACATGTTTATTTAATGAAAGATTCTATGATTTTTTTTAGTGATACTTTTTAACTTGCTCTTGACATTTGTCCCTGTATTTCTGGCATAAAACGTTCTTCAATAGTTTTGGGCAGGGGATGGGATGGTGGCAGGTATGTGGAAGGGTAAAGACATACAAGAAAATTGTTCTGAGAATTTGTCCTTTAGAAACTTTTCCCCCTTATAGTTGAAGTTATAGCTTCAAGTTATCTAATGTTCAGTAAGTTTTCTCTCTTGTCTAAATGTCAGCACTTTTCTTTTTTTGGTCTTTGTCCACACCTATAAAACATCATTTTTCCCTTCTGCTGTTGCAGAAAAACAAAGTAGAACAGGCATATTACAGCTATCGTCTATGAGAGATGAATTTTTAAGAGATCAATCTTATAACTGAGAATTTTAGCTACATATAAAAGCACAAAAATGAGCATTTGAAAAAGGCCTTGAAAGAGAATCTAGGAATTCACCCACAATAAAAGAAAATACAAGCAAAATGAGTCTCAGAATAGCATCTATTGGAAATTCCCGAACACTTCTAGGGGTGATGGGACATTGGAATGACTTGCTTAGCAAAAATGCTGCTTAAATCTATCACTTAGATATTCAGCTTTAGAGGGGGGAAATGGTACCAAAATCTAAATCCTATTTAGAAAAAAATTGGAAGAAATTTAACAACGTGAAAAGGACCCAACCCTAAACCAAACCATTGCCTTTGAGTTGATTCAAACCCATAGCAGGATCTATAGGCTTGAGTACAATTACCTGATAGGCTTGAGCAGAACTACCCCATAAGGGTCCCATAGATCTTTACAGAAGCAGATGACTACATCTTTTTCCTATGAAGCAACTGGTGAATTTATATCTTGACCTTGGTCTTTTAATTGGCAGCCTAGTACTTATCTCACAATGCCACTGAGGGACCTACAGAACCTACAGGTGCGCTAAAACTTATATAGACACCATTTTGGAAACAAGGAACCTCCAGGGTTATAACTTGTGGTTGGTGAGAAGAACAAAGACTTTGAAGTCAAACAAGCCTGCACACGACCCTTCTGACTCTTCAGCTCTGTGTGACCAGAGGAAGAAAGGAAACACTTTTCAGAGCTCCATTTTCACCTTTGTGGTGCGTCAGTTCTAACTCCTGGCAATGATGACCCCATGTAACACAGGACGAGTCACTGCCTGGCTCTGCACCTTCTTCTTAACTGGTGGTGGGTGGGAGCCCATGGTTGAGGCCATTGGGTCTTTCCCTTGCCTTCACTGCCCCTCTCCTTTACCAAACATGTTCTTTTGTGCTCCTTCCCTCCTGATGCTCTTTCTTGGGTGGAAAATACCTTGTTTCTTGGCTTCCAGGGAAAAGAAGACATGCCAAAGCCCGGTTTGTGATCCAAGTGGGTTTTTATAAAGGATGGAAGAACTTTCAGATTTTGCAGTCTCAGAGAGTATGTGTAAGCATGTCAAGAAGCTGCGCTGGGTTTCACCACTGTACATTGGCAACCCCGTGGGACTGCTCACCTATATGTGATAACCTGAAGCCAGAGAGACCATGGCAGGCCTAGTGGCTGCAGGAGCAGGGTCCCAGCAGAGAGAGCAGAAGACAGAAGAAGAGACGGACCCACCACTATAGTACTTCAAGCCTCTGGCTGTATGGCATGGTCGAAGGTATCGGTTGACCCCATTTGGCTGAATCAAGCCCACCTGGCTGGAGGAGGGGGGGAGCTGAATTGGAGCATGCCCAGTGAAAAGGTGTTTAATGCTCATCTGATTCTCTTCCAAACTCCTCCATGGGGGTCTTTACGGACGAACAACCCCCCTGTCCTTGTCTCTTGCTACCTAACAATGTGACATCCAGAGAAAACAGTGGTAGTCTCGCTTATTTGAACCTTGGACCAATGACTCAGCACATCATTGATTCATAGTGCCTTCTTCCATCCATTCGGTATAATCATTCCCATTGGACTGTGGTGGAAATGCTGAGTAAGTGTTGGATGGCTAACCACAAGTTTGGTGGTTCAAACTCACCAGTCACTCCCCAAGAGAAAGTTGAGGCTATCTACTCCAAAGATGTATAGGTTCAGAAACTCTGTATAGGAATCAACTCCATGGCTGAAGATTTGGCTTTGGGCCTACTGGCCCAGGCAGTGGGCTCCTTATATTTGGCCAAGGGGTGTTTGTAGCTCTCCTCCCCATCTAATTCTGGAAGGAAAGGTTTCTTAGGTGTCTACTGTTGACACAAGTGACAGAGGCTGGGCTATTCCCTGTTTGAGAGTGAAAGCACACCCACAAAACCCTAACTGAAACTCAGGTGGTATTATCTTCAGGGTCCTGTCATCAAGTCCAAACTCCACACAATCAAAATAACGAGGGGGAAAAACCCGTGCCACTTCCTTAGCACTAACCTCTGGGTGGTCTTGTGGAATCTCATGGTCCAAACCTGCAGGGACATCTCTCAGTAAATCACCAATGTTCTATATAAACCCCTTTTTCCTTCACACTCCCCTCAATGTCTTGATCTTTTTACTTCCTTTCCTCTCTCCAGACCTTTGCTTATTTAGTTTACAGACTCTCTTTGGCTGCCCAAAGGAGAAAGAGCCTGCATCATAAGCTAATTGATTTATTTTGACTCATTGACCTGCACAGTGGCCTTTGGAAATGATAGCGATCCTTTCCAGGAAATTCTAGGCTTCCCAAAAGAGGACAGTATTTCCTGGAGACCTACGTGGTGAGCCAACAAGTAATCAAAGCCATAGAATAAACAAAGTTGCCTCTTCTTGGAGTTTTCTTGGAGGTGGAAGGAACACTGGAGGGTCACAAGACTCCATGAATGTTTACATCACTCAAAGAGAGTTTGTGCTTCTATTAGATGACCTCCCCCTCTGTCCATAAGTGTCGTCTTGGCCTAGGGAAGGAACATTTGAGACACACTGCTCCAGGGTCAGGCTCCAGTTGATAATACCTGCCATTTATCAAAGCTTCCCAAACACATTATAGGAATATACATTATATCAGAGGTATAAGTTAATCGGCTTGCAAATTAGCTGGTTTGGGAGACTTATTAGCTTAGAAGTCTCAAAGCCACTCCCATCCTTGTGCCAGTTGCCACTTTTGTTGTTAGTGCTAACTTTCTTCACCTGTGGGGGACATATCCATCCTCCTCAAACTTCACAAGGAAGAAGAATCAAACTCATCAGTCCTGTTCCTATGAGCGGGAGATCAGACATGCCTCCATCTCCAATCTTCTTTAATTTGGGCACCAACTATCCCTCCTAGGGCACTTTCTGCTTCTCTGATGAGTTCCTGAGTTCATTGCCACAGCCACCCAGGACTCACAGAAAATACTCATACCTGGAGATTTTATCAGCAGCGTTCAGACTTTACTATTCAAGATCAGAAGTGCTTGCAATACAGTTCTTTGGTCAGACCTACCGCTTCTCAACCATGTCTGAAGGCACGCCTCTCTCTGCTATAGTCATATAGTCTCCTGGCCTCTGCCCTCTTTAGACAATATTGAAAAGCTCTTTTAGTACTGTCAATAAGTGCCCCGTGAGCATGGCCCTTTGTCATAAGCCTCAGCTTGAAGGTGCTTGGCTCTAGCTTCATGGACCAGTAAACTTAGCTTCTCCAGTTTAATACCCAGAGGCACTCCTCTCCACAAGTGAGGCTTCAGCATGGAGCCACTCGGCGTTCTCACTCTGCAGGCAGGGAAGTGTCCTGTGTGGTTCTGTCTCACGCCCTTGGTTCTTTGGCTGCTGCAACCATTACTTCTCTACCAGTTCACTACCACTTCTGCACCAAAGGCTGTCAAGGTTAAAAGGTGCGTTCCATTCCTGGCTCTTCTTTCCAGGTGGCCTTGAGATCCCCCTTCTCCGCTTCTGACGTGACGCCTTTAAAACTCAGCAGAATGATAAACCTGACCAGGTCCCACGTTGTTGTTTGTTGGTGTTTCGTTGATCCTGACTCGTGTCAACACAACAGAATGACACAACGTTCCAGTTCTGTGCCATCCTCACAATTGTAATTTCTGAGCCCATTTGCACAGCCACTGTGTCACTCCATCTCCCTGACAGTCATCCTCTTTCTCACTGGCCTTCTACAGTACCAAACATGCTCTCCTTCCCCAGGGTCTGGTCTCTCGTGATAACATGGCCAAACTAGGTGAAGCAAAGGCTTGTCATCCTTGCTTCTAAGGAGCATCTGGCTGTACTATCAAGACACTTTGTTTACTTTTCTGACAGTCCACAGTACTGTGAATATTTTTCAACAACCCCATACTCTCCATGTTAGAGATCTACAGACCGTATTTCCATTTAGTGGAGTCATTTGGTTATGGCCCAGTCATTTGGTGGGAGAACCAAGATATGAACTAGAAGAATAATATCAAGTCAGTTCACTATAGTAAACCATATGGTAATTCCTAACCATCCTCCAATTTCAGCAGCCCCCAAGTGGTTATAGATAGAAATTCCCAACTCTCATGCCGACTGTCTGACTTTGAACACTAGTTCCAAGCTTGGTTATGTTGAACAAGCTGTTCGCACCCTTTTACCTATAGTATAGGTAATCCTTCATTCAACAAATACTTCTTGAGCACTCAACTCTGTGCCAGGCCCTCTTCCAACTATTTGGATCAATGGACAACACAGACAACAGTTCTTGTCCTGAGAAGTTTACCTCTTTAGCTAGAGGAAGAAAAACAATACATGATAAATGAAATAAGTAAATCATATGGCATTTCAGAAAGTCTAAGTTAGGATAAAAACAATGCTGGAAAATGTGGTGAAGAAAGCTAATGGTGCCCAGCTATCAAAAGATATAGCATCTGAGGTCTTATAGGCTTGAAAGTAAACCAGTAGTCATCTAGCTCAGAAGAACAAAGCCACATGGAAGAAGCACACCAGCCTATGTGAACACAAGGAGTCTAAGGGTTCCAGTATCAGGCATCAAAGAACTAAAATTAAGTCATTATAAATGAAGGGGGTACAGATTGTGGACCCAAAGCCCATCAATAGGTGAAGTAATATTCCCTTACAGAGGGATAGAAAAGAAGAGACGAGCCAGTCAAGGTACAGTGTAGTAGCAATGAAATATGCAACTTTCCTCTAGTTCTCAAATGCTTCCTCCCACCCCCTATCATGATCCCAGGTCTACCTGACAAATCTAGCTAGACCAAGATATGTATATTGGAGCCGGAAACAAGGACTTTAGGATAGATGATTCTTTCAGGACCAGTGGTGGGGGTGGTGATACTGGGAGGGTGGAGGGATGGTGGAATAGAAAGGGAGAACCAATTTCAGGATTTACATATAATCTCTGAAAGGGAGAACCAATTTCAGGAGTCTACATATAACCTTTAAATGGGGGAACCAATTTCAGGAATCTACCTATAACCTCCTCTCTGGAGTCATGGCGGGGGGAGAGGGGAGGGAGGGGAAATATGGGGAACTGGTACTGGAGGCCTAAGTGGAGGGAGGTTGTTTTGAGAGTGATGATGGCAACAAGTGTGCAAATGTGGTCTGGATACAATTGACATATGTATTGATCATGATGGAAGTTGTATGAGCCCCCAATAAAATGATTTATTTAAAAAAAAAGGAGGGGAAAAGTGGAGCTTATACCAAGGACTCAAGTAGAATATATTTGGAAATGAAGATGGCAACATGTGTATAAATATGCTTGATACAAATAATGTATGGAATGTTATAAGAACTGCAAGTGCCCCCAAAAATCATTGGAAAAAAAACCCAAAGCCTGATTTCCTATAGATATGCGTGTGTGTGTATGTATGTGAGTCAGATGCAAAGTGTTTGCTGTCACCTTGATTCTGACACATAGTGACCCTGTATGACAGAGTAAAGTGTCTGTCTAGAGTTTCAAAGGCTGTAAACATTATCGACTATGCAGTTTTTTCCTCGTGGTATTGCTATAGAGTTTGAACCGCCAAACTTTCACTTAGGAGAGGAAAGAACCACTCCACCATTAGGGCTTCTTCCTGCTAAACGCATTAGAAGTTTAGGAAAAGGATATTAATGCAGTTCACAGAAGAAGAAATGAATTCAGAAATATGTAAATATGTTGTTATAATTTAAAAATTAAAAATAAAATTAAAAAAAACAATGCTGGGGACAGAGGGAGGGATCACGATAACAGAATACGGCACGCGCCTAATCTGGTGTCAATTCAAGGATAAAGAGTGTAGGGTTGGAGTCTAGTCTGTCAATCTGGAGATAGTCAATAAGACCTCTGTGTGGGCATGGCCTTCTCCTCTGAGAACTCTGGGAAATCTGGTGGTATTTCCCCTGGGGAGGTGGGAAACTCACGGCTCATTGCCTTGGAGAGACTCAACTGACAAGGCTGACTCCTTGTGAGACTATCCCTGATGAGAAGTCACATGGACCTACCCTGATGCGGCCAGAAACCTGGACCTAGAGAAGCCATGTGGAGACTCCTGCCAGCGCTGAGATGCTTACAACGCCACTGGATCCAAAGACTTTCTACCCACTGGCCTGTGATTGTCCCACATTTGACGTCATTGCATGTGCTTCATGAATCTGAAGAGGACTTTATAGATTGGTAACGGCCATATGGGCTAATATTGGACTTATGACCCTGGACTGTACTGGGTTGGGATGTTTTCTTAAAGTACAGTTGCGCTTGTTTATAAGACTCTTTCTTATATAAATATGTGTGTATGAATTTGTATCTTTCATCTACCCGGACTAACACACAGAGTGACTTTGACAAGATGGGGACTTGAGCAAAGATGAAAAGCAGATACCTGTCAAGAGTGTTCCAGGCAGAGGGGTTGATCAGCTAGGTCCAAGATTTGAAGTGGGAGTGAGTCTTAGGTATTATAGTAATCCTCACCACAAAGGTGTGTGGAGAGAAGAAATTAAGCATGTGTCACTCATAGCCGGTAAAGGATGCGAAACATGTGAAGCACTGCAATTGCGAATCGTCAGCAAGTCTGATAGGATGACTAATGTCCACTGTGCTATAGAACCATACAAGTTCGTCCACAGAGCAGGGATTGCAATGGTGCCTTGTTGGAAATCGCCATTTTCTCCAAACACATTCTTGACTCCTGAACATGTTATTCTGAAATATACAACATATTTGTCTCTGAATCCTCTTCTTCCTTAGCAAAGGCCAGTCAAAAGAGTGAACTGTTTCGTATTGAAACTAAGGAAAAACGTGACCAGTGTCTTCTGGTCTTCCAGTTGCCTCTGTCAAGTTCTCAGTGGCTGTTTTCTGAAGGACTGTGAAGTGCTCAGCCTTCTTCCAGAAAGGATTTTCAGTCTAAGTAGGTAGACTTTCAGTTCTCTATTTGCTACAGAAGAAGAGAGGGTAAAGTTTCCTATGATTAAAAGTCTAATGAGGCTGTCTTGTACCACAGAGCCTCACAGGAATAGAAGCTCTCTATGCACAGCCATTTTTGTATAAGTTATTGTACAGGGGCGAAATGATGGAAGTAAAAGAGAATTCTACTGTTAGGAACAGAAAGCTGTTCATGTGCTAAATTATGCTACCTACTTTACATAAAGCGGTCATTTACAGTGCTTTTAAGACCCCATCCCCATAGTATTAAAAATGTGACCTGGACCAGCAGTCTCAACATCACCTGAGACTTGTTAAAAATACAGTATCTTGGTGCCGACTTTACACCTACTGGCTTGAAATCTGTGTTTTAAAAAGAGCCCCACATGCACTTTAAAATTTGAGGAGCACTGCCCTCACAAGACAGACGAGGTTAGTGCTATTTTCCTGAGATGAAGAAAGTGGGGTTCAGAAAGACTGCGTAGCTCATTAATGTACTCACAGCTAGCAAATGGCAGTCCATGAAATGTTTACAGAACAGAGGCTGTGATCTTTCTGCTATACTCTTCCCCTCACTAATTCTTGTTCATAGACAGATTTCATCATCTGCCCCATAAAGGAAAAGAAAGAGAAGAGAGGGAAGGAGGGTGGGAAAAGGAAGCAAGGAGGGAGAAAAAGAGAACACTTCCACTTGAATTCATTTTGAAAGCATTTGCCTAGACAGACTGAGTGTAAACACCTGGTCCAAAGAAGAGGGACTGGGGATTATAATTGAGTTTGTGTGTGGCTGTGGGTGGATGAGTCACATGCCCCCTCTCTTCAGAGGTAACCTGTCTTTCTGTGGAATTAGGGAATTATTGGCTGAAGTCTCCCAAAATCCTCCTCTGCTGAGCAGAAGGCTGTAAGGGGAAAGGCAGACCATGGCCTGAGGAGATGAACAATCTGGCTTATAAGTCAGGCCATGTCTGTTTTTACGAGCAAGGAGATATTTTTATGGTTTGCCCTGAGTGAACGGCCTCTGATGTTGGGAAAGCAGACTGGGAACAGCTGGACCACACTTTGGATCAGTTGCCACAACAACTTGATACATTTGTCTCTGGTGTCATTCGATCCTTGGAGGGCTGTAGTGCCTCAATGTGGATGTTTGACTCTCAGGCTCAGTCTGGGCAGGGAGCGGGCCTGTTTGGTGCGCTCCTCGGATTCCAGGGAATGTTGATTAGGCTCATTTAGGAGTTCCCTGCTCGTTACCGAACATGACAAGCTCACAGGTGACTGGGACCTGGATCCGCCATAATCTTCCCTACGGGCGGGACTCTGACTTCCAGGGACACATCAGGACTGACTCCATCTAGAACCATGACCCTGAGGTTCCAGGTCGTCCCCAACTTCCAAATTCTGCTATTTGCCGAGGGCGGGTAGCTTTTGCCAGTGACGCTTGATCTTGGTATTAAAGCTATGACTAACGTCACTGGGAATATTCTTCCTCGTGTTTGGACATTTCTTTTTTTAATCTTAGAAAAATTAAGCAAGAGATGCTCAACATTTAGAGGCTTTCAAACTAAAGATGAGTGCATTTGTGTGAGTACCTGAGCAGCCTAAATCTTTTCCCCAAGGAAGCGTAGAAAGAGTCTCATGAGAGACAAGTTTGAACACTGACGTCATCATTTACCCCGAGAGACATGCGTTCTCTCTAGGAAAGTCATCACTCATTCCTCTCTTGGGCGACCAATGGTCAACAGAAACTCATACGTTCAAGGATTCATATCTTATCTCCCAAATGTCGGGCAGCTGACACTAGAGGCTCTGATAAACATCTCTTATAAAGTGCGTAATGCCACTTCTGTGCTCACCGCCTTCCTTTATCTGAAGAACATCACTTGAGTCCTTACTCCGGAATGAAAAGGCACGGAAAGAGTTCAAGAAAGCAGAGGCAAAAAAATCAGAAGCTCTCAGGAATGGCTTTTGAGCATGCTCAGGATGTAATTTCATTATCGTCTAGAGTTACATGGCCGCTTCTGGGATCAGGGAGTTTCCTAAACAGAATATATTGTTTTTAGATGGCAGCATAATTGTGGTTTTCTGCTGGTATTTGGGTGCGGAGGTGGATAGCTGTTTCCTGTCACCCCCCCCCACCCCCACCCCTTCTCTTCCCACTTCATTTCATATAAATAAAAGGAGACAAAACTAAGGACAACTTAAAAAAAAGAGTCGCCAATAACAAATCTTTCTGTTCAGATTCAAAAGTTGGGCTGTGTCGAGTTGAGGAAATTGTCTGTAATTTTTAAAATTCATTTACATCGTGTGTAATTAGTATAGTTTTTCCAGTGCTCGTTCTAGTTTTACATAAGATGCTTTAATGTGAATCACATGACGAATGTGGTTAAGCGTTATGAGAGCTTTTACATTTGCATTTCCTGTTCTGTGTGGATAATTTTGTAAATGTGGGGTCAGCCTTGCAGGCTGGAGGGGAGGGGGAGGGGGAATGAAAGGAGTTAGCTGACTGGGTTTGGAAAATGTCCTTCCCTGGTGGGTTTTTGGCAGGTCTGGAGCTCAGGTATAATGATTTCTCTGTAGTGTGGGGAACATTTTTGTTTAATCAAATGCCCAGCATTAAAATGCTGTTGTTGATTGTGTCTATTCTGACTCCTGGCAAGCCCGTGTGTGTAAAAGAGAACTCCTCCATGGGGTTTACGGAGAGCAAAACACCTCCCGTCCAGGCCAGGTAACTTCAGTAGGGTCACCAACAGCAGCGGTTCCTCAGCACTTGGAATAGCCAAGTGACTCAGGCTATTGAGTGGAAAAATTATGGCTGGTGGGGCTCCAATTTCCAGAAACAGGCCATAGGACCCTAAGAGATTTCCCAGATCTTTACACACTTATATAGGACTCATCATTTCTCGATTATTTCTTACTCAATTATTCAAAATTCTGATGACAACTACTGATATTTTTAATGCCCACGTATGTGCTCATAAATGCATGCACACAAATTTTGCATACGATTGGAGTGCTGTTTTAAAATAATATTTTGTGTTTTGAGTGAAACTTTACATAGCACTTCAGGTTCCCATTCAAGATCCTATCCAAATGGCATTCTTCACTGTCTATACCCATTCTTCTTATTTCCCTTCTGCACTAGTTCCATTCCGTTCATCTAGTTTGCATCTCCCCTTACATGCTCATCTTGATGTTAAAATAACTGGTGAATACTTTATTTTTCACCGCCATCGAGTTCATTCCGACTCATAAAGACCCTGGAGAACAGGGTAGAACTGCCCTGATGAGTTTCCAAGACTGTAAATCTATACAGGAGTAGAGTCTTTCCTTTCTCCTCTGGAGCTGGCTGGCAGTTTCAAACTGCCGATCTTCCAGTTAGCAGCCCAACTCATCACCACTATGCCATTAGAGTGTCTCTAGTATAATGTAGATTTTTTCCCTAAACAAACACAGTACTCCAACCCCCACCTCACCCCCTTAAAGGAGCTGACATTCATTATTGTTAGAGCCAGTTTGCTATCTAGTTACACAGTGGCTTCGGGGGTCAGTTTCATTCAAAGTTTAAAGTTTCTCAGGGCAATAGTCTTGAGAGTTCTTCTGTCTCGACTATGATTTCAGGGTTTTTCATGGATTACCTGGAACCCATTATGTGCCTCGTAAATTACTGTAAGTTAAGTATAAGGTTTGAATATTGCCCCCTCCTTACCTTGCATGACACTACTAACCCTCTGCCCCCAGGTATTCTTATGAAATGCTTTTGAAGGAGAACACCATGGCCTGAAAATGTAAATGAAAAAGTTTTTTTATTCTTTTTGTAACAAAGGAGACTGAAAGGAGTTGTGGGTGCTCAGAGAAGTGAGTTGCTGAATTTCTACTCTCTCCTTATATTAGTTCCTTGGTCAATGTGTGGTCTATAATTGGTGCTCAGTAAATCATTGTCAAGAGTATTGGAGATGATACACAGAAAAGAAACTCATGACTGTCTGAAGAACAACTTTTCCCAAATCATGGTGCTTGCCTGAGAGTGGTATTTGCCAGAATTTGGATTGGGGGCAGGACGGGGGTGGGAAAGGAGGGGGGAAGAGAAGTGAATGTGTGTACAGTGTGATGATCCACATAGTTTCTATGAATTTCCATCATGTCAATTCATAGACTACACTGGCCAAAAACCATTTTGGTGCCTCATATGTTAGACTTGTTTCTGCATATGTTTGACTCTTTGATTCCAAAACTGGCACCGATTTTCCTCTCTCCACTCTAGTTTTTGAGGTACATGCATACAGAACATAGGC
Organism: Nesogale talazaci; assembly: GCA_004026705.1. Classification (NCBI taxonomy): domain Eukaryota; kingdom Metazoa; phylum Chordata; class Mammalia; order Afrosoricida; family Tenrecidae; genus Nesogale; species Nesogale talazaci. The sequence continues at coordinate 54,960 of PVJH01013262.1, forward strand.
CATTAACCACTCTTCACTCTGCTTGCCCATAAAAAACCAAAACGCAGTATATTTTAATGTAGTGTTCGCTAGTCTGGGATAGAGGGAGCGTATGCTGACTGTGTTGTACTAAATATTTAAATCACGTTAGACTTCGCATGGTGTCATTTGCTCCAAAAATATAGTTGAACAATGCAAATTACATGAATCTTGAATTTTATCTAAGTAATACTTCACCTTTATTTGGAACTGAATAGCAGGCAGTTCCAAGTGGTTCTCTTTGAATGCGGTCAGAAATAAGAGTTACTGAACAATAAATAAGGACCCCTGATGGCATCATGGGTTATCTGCTTGCCTGCTAACCAAAACCGACTATTTGAGCCAACCAGTCTCTCTGCGAGAGAAAGGTGAGACTCTCTGCTTACATAAAGATTTACAGCCCTAGAGGGAAGAACTTACAGTAGAAGCTCTTCTTTGTCCTAAAGGATCACTGTGAATTGCAATCGACTGACTGGTAGTGAGTTTGGTACAATAAATAGAGATTTGAATGTTCTGCAGCCAAAAGAGATCTGCCAGAGTTCTAACTCTTTTGTTAAAATATTCCAGTGTATTAGTGTAGGTGGACTAGAGAAACAAATCCAGGGAAACTCATATGTGCATAAGAAATAATTTTATATGCAAAAGAAATCAAATATTGAGAAAAAATCTGGCCCAGTCCAGGTCAAATGCATATATCCATTATTAGCCCATATGCCCGATACCAATCTATAAAGGCCTCTTCAGACTCAAGAAATATGTGCAATGATGCTGAATGCAGAAGGATCACAAGCCAGTAGGTGGGAAGTCTTATGGATCCATTGGAGTTATAAATATCTAGTCACTGTCAGGGGTCTCTAGGCGGGGTCTCTAGTTCTGTCTGGTTGCATCAGGCTAGGTCCTTGTGACTTCTCCAGCTCCCAGGGCACAGAATCTATCAGTGTAGCACTATGTGTCTTGTCAGTAGAGTGTCTCCAAGAGAGGGAGCAGGGAGTGTGTGTGTCTCCCACCTCTACAGAGGAAAATCCAGGAATTCCCAGAATTCTCAGGAGAAGTTCATGCCCATACAGAGGCCTCATTGGTTATGACCTGCCTGACTGACTAGACTCCATCCCTTCACTCTTCATCCTCTCAAATCCCAAACTGACACCAGGTTATGTAACTACCGCATCCAGTTTTGCTATAAAATAAGCACAACTTCATTTGTGCACAGAAACTCTTCAAAGAAAAGTTAGATTTTTTATATATATATATAAAGAAGCTTGGAATCAACCTCACCTCTGAAACATTTAACGTGAATTACCCATTGATAGATTATGTGTGATGATATTGCTAATATATGTGTGATAGAATATATATTATCCAGTGGTATGTTAAAGTGTGTTCTGAAATTTTCAACACTCTAACTTGCCTTCATATCTTACATATATGTTACTTTTCAATTTTCTTTACTTCCCACTCTTCTGCAGCTGTGTTCTGGATTTGCAGTATCTCACTTTTAGTCTGCATATGTTTCACAGCCCCCCTGTGGCAGTCATGTGCTTATGTTAATTTTATAATTGAAATATAGGGGTGGAGTCTGGCCTGTTAATCATGAGAAAGCCATTGAGTAGCTGTTGAGGCCTCTGTGTGGGCATGGCTTTCACCTGAGACTCCTGGGAAATCTCGCGATATTTCCCTCATGAAGATGAGAAGCTATCTTCCCCAGTTGTTGGGAGTTCGTTTGAGAGATGATTAACTACAGGCAACACAGAATGGCGGTGGCCGGGAGGCTGGAGTAGCCAGTGGAGAGACCACACAGCTTTGCCCTGATGAAGACAGACCTCTGAAGCTGGAGTGGCATGCTGTTGATGGACCTGAGCCCTGGAAGTGAGGAGCCATGGGGAGACCCCTGCCAGCGCCAGAATTCTGCACCCACTGACCTGTGATTTCCTGAGTCAGAAGCAGACTTTATAGACTGATTTTCGGGCATATGGGTTATTATTGGACTTATGACTTTGCACTGGACTGGATTGGGATGCCTTCTTAGGGTCACATTTCTTTTGTGTATAAATCCTTTCCTTATACCTATATGCGTGTCCCTGAAATTTGTTCCTCTAGTCTACCGGACTAACACACCCCCTTTCCAAAAAGAAAAAAAAACACACACTGTCATCTAATCAATTCTAACTCAGAGTGGCCCTGTAGAAGAGAGAAGAATTGCTCCTTAGGGATTACAAGTCTTTAAATCTTTTTTTCCTTTTTAAAAAATGTATTAAAAGACCATTTTATTGGGAACTCTTACAACTCTTATTTCAATCCACACATCAATTTTATCAAGAATATTTGTACATATTTTGCCATCATTCTTTTCTAGACATTTGCTTTCTATTGAGCCACTGGTATCAGTCCCTCTTTTTTCCCTTTCCCTCACCCCCTCGCGACTCCTTGATAGATTATAAATTATTATTATTTCCATATCTCACACCAGCCACTGTCTCCCTTCCCCCCTGGTTTCTCTTATTCTTCCCCCTGGAGGGGGGTGTGTGTGGTTATATGTTGATCATTGTAATCAGTTCCCCCCTTCCTCCCCACCTCTCCCTTCCCTTCCCCCTACCCTTCCGGTATCACTATTCCCATTCCCGTACCTGAATTCCATGAGTTGTGAGCTTTTATCTCTTATCTATACCTGTGCACATGCTCCAGTCTAGTGTAGAGTGAGAAGAAACACTGGGGTCATGATAGTGGGATGTGAGGAAGCCTCAAAGAACCAGAGGAATATTGTGAGTTCCATTGGTGTTTTACTGCACCCTGGTTGACTCATCCCTTCCCTGCGACCCTTCTGTGAGGTGATTTTCCATTGTCTACAGATGGACTTTGGGTCTCTGCTCCAACCCCCTTCATTCTCAACAATATATTTTTTGGTTGTTTGGTTGTTTCTTTGTTGTGGATCTTACCCGGTCCCAATGACAGCTCATGATCCTGTCAATTGGTGTGCTTCTTCCATGTGAGCTTGTTCTTCACTGCTGGACGGCTGCTTGTTTAAATTCAAGTCGATAAGACCCCAGACACTATATATTTTCATAGCCGGGCACCATCCTCTTTTGTCACCACATTTTCTCATGCAACCATTTGTCTTCAGCAATTGTGCCCAGGGGTGGGAAGGATGGTGGGGGTGGGAGTGGGGTGTGAGCATCACAGAATGAAAGTTTGTTAAAACAAAATGTTCTTGTATTGAGGTGAGGGAGGGTACAAGCTGGGGCCTGAAGTCCATCCACTCCCTCAGTGTATTGCCATGTAAATAAATGTACATAGGCCATGGCCTCTGTTTTTATAGATTAATGTATTTACATATGTACACGCCTATGCTTATCCCTCTATTCATACCTTTGCTTCACAAATCATTCCTCTGTTTCCTTCCTTTTGCCTTCCTCCTGCCCCACCATCATGATCCCCTTCCTTCAGCCTTTTAGTACTTCCTCTCAATTAGATCGTTGTTGCTCCAACACTTCCTGGATCTCTACAACCTTCTTGTTGTTTATTTTAATTCTCTATTTGTTCACTTGTCTACGGTGTTGCTTACTCACCATATCCTTCCCCCACCACCTTCTCCCTCCAATTCCTTCTGGTACCATTATCCCTATTACTTTCTCCTTGGGCTTGCTTCCCATGCCTGTCTTATATAAGTAGGGAAACAACAATGAGGTAAGGGTGAGGTAAACATATTGTTTCATTTTTCTACAGAATAGATATCCATTGTTTCAAGCACCACTTGTTAAAGAGGGCATCTGCCTCCCACTTGATGCTTTGGGTTCCTTATTGAAGATCAGTTGTCTAGTTGCTGAAGGTTTTTATTTCTGGGTTTCCTCTCCTTTTCTAATTATCTGTCATTATGCCAGTACCATGTTGTTTTGACCACTGTGGCTGTGTAGTAGCTGTGAAAATTAGCTTAAGTGAAGCCTCCAACTTTGTTCTTCACTCTTCAAGAATTCTCTCTGCTCATTCTGAGCTTCTTCCCACTCCATAGGAAATTAATGGTCAGTTTTTCCAATTCTTTGAAGAAGATTGTTAGTGTAAAGTGTGTTGGGTAAGATTTATATCTTTACCATGTTGAGTCTTCCATTTGTGAAGGTTGCTTTCCTTTAGAAGGGTCATGTAGTTTTCCTTGTATAAGTCTTTTTTTTTTTTTTTTTTGGTTACATATATTTCTAGATATGTAATTGTTCTTCCCTATTGGGAAGGGTACTGCCTTCTTGATTTTCTCTTCTATGGTGCTGTCCAATGTATATAACAAACTAATAGACTTCCATTTTTTGATCTTGTATCCTGCCACTCTTTCTTATTCCTCTATTCCTATCAGTACTCCTGCTGTGAAGCTTTTGGTATTTTCAATGTACAGAATCATGTCGTCTACAAATAGTGATAGTTTCACCTTCTCCTCTCCCAGTTGGATATCTTTAATGCCCTTCCATGTCTTATGTTGTTAGCGAGGACTTCGAGTACAATATTGAATACAAGTGGAGATAAGAGACATCCTTGTCTGGTGCCCCTTTTCAGTGGTTTGATTTCGTCTTTTATCCATAGACTATGATGTTGGCTGCTAGTTTTTTTGTAGATCTCTTGTATTAACTTAAGGAACTTTTCTTCTATTCCTTTCTTCTTCAATGTCTTAATTCAATATGGGTGTTGGATGCTGTCAAATGCTTTTTCTGTGTTTGTCGATATTATCAAGTGATTCTCATGCTTTTTCTTATCAATTATTATTATCATTATTATTATTATTTTTGCCTTCTCACTGGTTTAACTCTGCCATGATTTTTATTATTTATTTTTGTTTTGCTATTGAAGGGGTTGTTCTGTTGACTCTGTTCTAATTCCTGGAGGTTTTTTAATAGCATATTTGTCATAAGTCTCTTTTCCTTTTTCATATATGCAATTGTTAATATCAGGCTACCTTTGATAACTGCCTTTGCAGTACCCCATACACTTTGATACATCGTATTCACATTCTCATTAGTTTCCAGAAACTTCCTAAACGCCTTTCTAATCCTGACTAGTATCCATTCATCTTGCAGTAAATTCATCCTCCAATTGGTTATCCTTGTTTCTCTGGTCATCGTTTTATTAATCTCCAGTTTTATGGCCTGGTAATGCAAGAAAGGCATCTGAGTAATCTTTATGTATTTGAATTTACTCAGGCTCAGCTCAACTTCTGTCTTACCATGAGGTATCTGCTCAAAAATGAGCCATGAACACTAGACATGAATGCGAATCTTTTTTTCTTTTTCTGTTTGGATGGAAAACTCTATATATGCCTATCAGGTCCGGTTGCCTAATTGCATAGGTTAGCTCTGGAGCCTCCTTGCTAAGCTTCTTTCCCAGTGATCTGTCGCTCTCTGCTAGTGATGTGTTAGAGTCACCTATTATGATTGTTGAATCTGTAGTTTCTTTTCTCATCTTTTGAATAGTGTTCCCCAGGTCTCTCATTAGATGCTTTTTTATTTAATATGTTCACTGCTTCCTAGTTTACCAGATCCTTTGAACATTATAAAGAGTCCTTCCTTGTCTCTTTTCAGGGTTTGAGCATTGAAGTCAGTTTTGTCGGAGCTTAGATTTGCAACCCCTGCCTTTGTTAAGTTGCCATTTGCCTGGTATACATTCCTCCAGCCTTTTATTAGTTTATTTTTGTCAATGTGATGAAGATGTGTCTCTTGCAGGCAACAAATTGATGGGTTATGTGTTCGAAGCCAGTCTGCTAGCCCTTTTCTTTTAATGTATGAATTGAGACTGCTGGAATTCAGAGTTATTACCATCTGAGGATTCATTGCTGTCATCTCATACTTTTTGTTATGAGTGTTTAACTAACTATCTTCTTTCATATTAGTGTGCTGTGTTGGGGGGGGGGGAGCTGGCTTCATTCTTGCTTTCTTTCCTCTCCAAGGCCGTGTTATATTGATAATAATTATTGGCATGTTGGCTTCCAGGTGGAGTTGGGCCATATGGTGATTGATTTAATGCTTGTGCTTCGTGGATCTTAGTCTTCTGATCATAGTGAGTCAGTAAGGATCTTCTGCAGGGTTGGGTGTCTTATGGCATATTCTTTGAGTTTTTCCTTGTCGTATAAGACCTCTATAACCCCATCTATCTTAATGGATAATTTGGCAGTGTAGAGGATTCTTGGACAAGTATTTTTTTCGTTCAGCTTTTAGAAGATGTTACTTCACTT
>PVJH01013263.1:0-61148 GCA_004026705.1 Nesogale talazaci
TACCTACCAATTACGACCACGTAATCAATTGCAGAAGTGAGGTTTGTGATTGTTCGTGTATTTTCTGTTTATGAGCTTATTGAATCTTTTCTTTGCTCAGGTATGACATATCAGCTACAATTGGACTCAGTGTATTATCATTTATATGTATGATAGATGTTTGATGTTAAGTATAAGTTTGATTTCATTGATGTCTAGAAATTCTATATGGGTAAAAAATTGTGTATAGGTGCCATGTTGGCAAGGGGTGGATTGTGATGGGTAGGTTTGTTATGCCAACATGGCCACAGAAGATCGGTGGGTCTGTTGTGAAGGCACGGCCAATGAACATGCGGGATGAATTGAAGGGCAGAGATAGGAAGGGCTCGGTGAGTCCCGCCCTCTCTCTTGCTTCCGGATCTTCCGACCAGAGAGCTGCCTTGTTCAACATCTAATCAGTGCTATGTTACCAAAATTAAGCTTTTAAAAATTATTTAGCACTAAAACAATTACGAAATGACAGATTTGGGGTGAAGGAATCTCCAAATAAGAAGAACTCAGTCTTGGATTGAATTAAGAGTAAAATGCTGAGAATGGAGAACATTGGGTCTTTTGTGCCTTAGAGAGTCCTGTGTTAATTCAGTAACCAGTCAATGTCACAAACACATTAAGCACCTTACATGCAAGGCATTTTACCATAGGTTATAAACACAAAGGTTTGTAAAACAAGGTTTCTAAAAACCAAACCAAAATCATTGCCTTTGAGTTGATTTGGATTCAGAGCAAATCCAAAGGGCAGGGTAGAACTGCCTCTACGACTTTCTAAGGCTGCAACTCTTTCTGGAGTAGAAAGTCTTATCTTTCTCCCTTGAAAATGCTGGTGGTTTTGAACTGCTGACCTCAAGGTTAGCAGCACAATACATGACCCACTATGCCACCGGGCTCCAATTTTTTCTTAAAAAACAAGATCTCTACTAGCAAATATTTTGTAATCCAGCCTCGATATTTTAAAAAACGAAATTTAAGAAAGACTTTGCAGTAAGTGCTTATTTAGTAGGTTATACAAAGGGCTATGGATGGATTGTCAGTAAATGTTCCATTTTGAAAATAAACAACCATATAAAATAGTGGACACAAGATGACAGTATGAAGGGCAATAAGAAAAAAAATCATAAACTAGGCAAAAAGATGCAAAGCTTATTTGAGGAAGAATAAGTAATTTGGTTTGGTGCATAAGATTCAGGACTACACCAAAACACACCAAAATACATAGATGCTAGTCATTTATTTACAAGGCAGCTAATGAGGAATAATTTTTAAAGTTATTTTAAATTTTGATTTCTGACATGGGGAAGTATAAAGGGGCTTCAAAAAGTGGATGGGAAAACTTCCTCTATTTTTTAATTCCATTTTCCCACATACTTTTGTGAATCCCCTCCCCCTTTAGACAGATTAACCGACTGATGGGGGTGGCTGTGACAGAGGAGGGAAAGAAGACTGGATGGGAGCGACATGCTGCAAAGCCAATGACAATGTGTGAGGCTGATGGTCAGAAATGAGGACTTGAAATGGGATGGTGAACATGAAGTAGGAATGTAAATTACCCTTTAGTCAAACAATCTTTGGAAGAAAGAATCAACAGTGAACTGTGGGGAGGTGGGAGGGGTGTAGCTGATGAACTGTGGAAGTGAGGAAGAAGGAAGACTTCTGAATGATCACCAGTGGAGGGGGATCTGGCTACTACAAAGAGAGTGGCCCCTGCGTTGTCCTTGGCCCGGGGAAGCAAGCAGGTCTCCATCATGCCGTGCCCAATAGAGAGTAGGGAACAATGCAGTTTCTGTGTTGACAACACTGCCTCCATTTCTAGCCAACGACCTGGATGTTGTTATATGTTTGCCTTGCTTCTCAGTTTGAAACTCCGACTCCTCCTCTTCCTTCAACCCTGATTCAGCTTCTTCACGCCTGGCCACACCTGGTTCCCAGGAACCCCTGACCCAGACTTGTTCCCACCTGGTTTATCCTAATTTCAAAGGCAGGAGTGGAGTGAAAAACACAGAAACAGGTTAGTCTAGAATAGGTGTTGAGTCTGCAAATGTTCGTAAGTGGAATTAGTGACAGTGGGACTTTGAAGTACAAGGGAAACATCAGGATAGACATGTCTAATTGTTGAAAGGAAAGGAAAGGAAAGGAAAGGAAAGGAAGGAAGGAAGGAAGGAAGGAAGGAAGGAAGGAAGGAAGGAAAGAAGAAAGGTCCAAACAATAAAAAAAAAATCATTTGGGAATTTTCCAAAGGAAAAGTCTCAATAGGAAAGAATACAGTGTAGGTTAGACACTGGGGTAATGCTCCAAATGGAAGACAAAGAAAAGGAAGGACTAGGACAATGCAGTGTCCAAAAAGCTATGGACAAGAACAATGTTTGTTTGTTGTTATCGTCTTCTACAGTCATCAAATCTCGTGACATTTTGATATAGAGATGACCTCAATCTGGTCTAATGAGAAATAATGCTTTATCAAGAAGGCAAAGATTAAGTTGCTGGAGAAAAAGGTGTGGCCCCACTGTCTTGAATGCTGGGCTCTGAGCCAAAAATGCTTACTTTCTAATCCTGCTGTGACAAACTTACTCCAAATCATTTAACCTCTCTGCCTCAATTTCCCCATCTGCAAAAATAGGGATAAAGATATTGACCTACATTTGTAAGGATTAATGAATGTTGTCAAAAGCTTTGAAGATGAAAAGTACTGAGCATTATTACCAGGTATTACACAATTAATTACACATAATGCTGAAAATTTTATCCTTTAATTTAATGCAAACAGTAGCTAGCAAATAAATGTTCTATCTCCCTTAGTAACATTACTTTCCAAATTTTATTATTAAAATATTAATTAAATATATAACCAAGATTATTCTAAGATCCAGTGTTAAGTCTTGGATTTTTCTATACAATAATACGAATCTTAGCTCATAATCTGTAGTTCTATGTCAGTTCAGAAGTCTGGGGTACCTTATCAAACTAAATATTATGTGTAAATAATCTTAGGGCATAATTACTTGATAATTAGCATCCATTGCAAGTATTTAAAAAATGCCAAAAGGTAATATCTTAAATTATTGTTTTTTAGATTTAGCACATAACATAAAACAATTAAATTATAGAAGCAACACACAAGACCCCAGAGCAGTATGTTAAAAAGTTGTATATCGGGCTGAGCCCCAGTGGCGTCAGTGGTTGAGTGTGGGACTGCGGCCCATGGGATTGGTGATTCAAATCCAGCTGCAGCTCTCAGGAGCAGCGCTGGGCAGCTCCCATGACCACCAGAGGGCAGTGATGCCCAAAACAAACAAACAAAAAAAACCAAACAAACCAAAAAAAGTTGCATATCAAAGCCCATTAAAATACACACGCATACTATAATAACTACAGGGATAGATAAAATGAAGAAAATGGTCTTTTATTTCTTCCAAGGCTCTGAAATGATAATGGTTGATGTGCTTATTATTTTAAAAAATGCACACAATACAGAAGTGTTCAAATAAAGATGTACAGTTCTTGTGACTCTCCCCCACTGCAAAAGGAGCCACTGCATGGTGTGGCAATGTGGCCTTCTGATGGCTTTGACAGACTCACAATATGCTCACATCATCCACACTGACTTGTTTTATATTTCTGTAAAGACAGGATGTTCCTCAGGACTGAGGAACCTATAGAGAAATAAGGGTTTGGGGAAGTGCTAGGGAGAGCAGTGTACACTGGGGAGGTGGGGGCAGGCACAAAGGTGACGATGTGTGTCAATGAGTCCAGAAGGAAAAAGAATGTTTGGAAACTGATTGTGGTCGCAATTATACAATACTGCCGGACGTGACTGAACTGTGGAATTATATATGCATTAACTCCCAATTAATAAGAATTCTTCTAAAGACAGGATGCCATACGTACAATAGCTTTCCCCCCCAATGAACACCACAGCAAGAATGGGTAGTGTCACTGTTGATATGCACAGCTCTACCTCACTGTCTGTTGTTTTTGTAAACAGCTGCGAGATGTTGGAGTGTACCATGATCATAGTTTACTTCATGAGCAAGTTTCCGTGTCTAACGTTTGTATCACAGATAAGAACCCACGGCAGTCTACTCGATTCTGACTCACAGCGGCCTTCCAGGGCAGATCAGAGCTGTCCCATCTTCATCAAACTTGTGTAATGTCGATCATCACAGAAGGGTCAGAGCAGCGAGTGGGTCCAAACAGCCGGCCTTTACATGAGCAGTGCAGTGCACACCACCGGGGGCCCTTTTAAAAATAACACTACTCTGAAAATACACAGGCATGCCCTACGTTTTGATAACCAAGCCAAACCAGGTGCCATCCAGCCAACATCCACCCTGGTGACCCCGTGTGCTGTAGAGAAGGCTTGTGCTTCACGGGAAGACCTCACTCATGGGAGATACTGTTTATTTCACAAAGCAGTCTATTGCTAAGGCTAAATCTTACCCTGAAGAAATAGTTTCAAATCCAAGTTCAGAGGGCACTGAAGGACAATAGTCCCAGGAGTTCTGGTCATCTTTACTGGTCTAATAGGTCTGGCCTTTGTCAGAAATGTGAGGTCTTGTTAGACATTTCTGTGCATTCAACCCCAGACCTTCTATTATGTCCTTAGTCAGACTGGTTGGGTACCACCTCTTTCTCCTGGTTTTAGGTGAGAAGAGGCTGTGGTTTGTATGAACTATACGTCCCCTGGATTGGTCTAATCGTGATTAGATTTCCCTCATTGTCTTTTGCTCCATGCATGTTAAGATCCATTGTCTTGTCTTAGATGGCAGTTTGCAAGCTTTTAAGACTCCAGGCACTGCTCACCAAATAAGGATGCAAATCGCTGTTTTTGTGAACTGCTATGCCAATTGCCTAAGTTGTTACCCTAGGATGTATTTGTTTCTTGTACAAATTACCAAGAAACTCTGGTGGCACAGAGGATGAGCACTCACCTACCAACTGGGAAGTTGGTGGTTCCAACCCAGGAGCCACTCCATGGGAGACAGGGCAGTCAGCTTCCAGTGAGCCCATGAGCCAGTCTTTCTACTGACTTTCTCATCTCCCTTTGTGCATTGATGAAGCTACTCCTTTGCTCTGTACATTGGAAATACTCCCTTAGAAGTAATTTTTATCAACTTTCTATGTGAAGGAAAGAAGAAAATGTAGAATCTACATCTTTAAGAAGCAGGGCATGGTCCCCACAGTTTAGGAGCTGGAGCACTGGTCTAGGAAAAAGCTGGGCATTACATTGAACAGAAGTTCTGTGGACTCAATTCAACTAGCACCAGACAAAAATCCCAAGGACATCTAAGCCTCTGGCCAGAAGGCAGTCCCTCTTAGCTGCTAACACTTGGACAGAAGACAGTATCTGTGGGTCAAACAAAAGGCTATGATTACTGTGTCCTGGTGAACCTGTGCAGCATTCTTCCCAGAAAGTGTAAGAAATCCTATGCCTAGAAAGAAAAGTCCCTTCACTTCCCCGAAATAAATTCTGGAGGAAATCTTTTAAAATCTCCTTTTATACCTATAAATTTGGAAAGTCATCCTCAAGGGCATTGTTCAAACTGTTTAATTCGCTTAGTTAAATAGATCTTGTCAATTTAACATTTCCTGTGCTGTAAGCAGTTTTGACATTTAAACAGTTTATCAATAGCTTCTTCATTGTGGCCTGCTTCCTCTTTTTCATTTGACTCATTACATGCAACAAATTAAATTTCACTCATATTTAAAGATCAGAGCTGACCTTTGCATAGCCATTTTCTAGGTGCCTGTTAATACAAACATCTTGTTTGCTGATGTTCATTTAAACATTTTGCTGCCCACAAATTTCCATTATTCCAAAGAGACTTGCATTTAGTTGAGGTGCATTTTTTCCCCATGACCATGCAACATAATTGCAATGATTTATATTCAGCATTTCTTTGGGGGGGAGGGGAATATACTTGCATAATAAGCAAATAATCATAATCTTCTGTTACCACCCCCACCCAACACTTTTACCTACCTTTCTGATCTTCAAAAATGTGGACTTAATTCTTTTTTAGAATTGACTACCTTAATCACAACAGTGAAAAGACAAGAAACACAGAAATGTTGGCAATGTGATAATGGTAATTAATTTTAGATTATAAGTCCATAAATACATTTTTCTGCTATACTTGAATAGATAGAAGTGTGACTTTGAAGAAAAAATAAACTGAATTTTGGGAATAATTCCTGAAGAGCTGAGTTAAGGACAAGAGAACACTGAAATGCTCTTATCTGAACTAATGCTTAAATGCTGGAATAATTTGTCAATTTGAAGTTACTGCTTTAAAAAGCATATAAATCAAAGACTGTTGAGGATTGGGCAAAAATTTTAAAGGGGAAAAAAAAAAGATCCCTGTTCTTCAAGTTGGGAAGACAGGGACAATTTTTTAAGTGGCCTGAAGCCATACCACCTTAACCTTGTCAAATTTCACTTGTCAACACTTTGATGACAGATAGCCACCCCCTCCTCAAGAACAAAGAAACAAACTGTTGAAAGAAACTGCTTCTTATAAAAAAAAGTGGAATCTCTCTCGCAACTTGATAGTTGAACTTTAAAATCTGTCTTTCCTAAGAGAACGTCTTCCTGTGTCTTCCAACAGGACTAAGAATCTAAAGAGCACGCCCAGCCGTGGGGGATGTCCAAGGCGAGTAACATTGTTAAGTGTCTACAAAATGCATCTAAAATTCATTACATCATTTAATCTTCACAGCACCCCCCTGAAACGATATACTAAATGGTGCATGTACGTGCGTGCCTGTGCACTATCTATATGCATCACGAGCATTTTCTGAGCAGGGAATGACAATTTCTCCAGAGTCTATAAGCTTTACCCTACCCCAGCCAAATCAACTCTGAAAGATCCTAAACTCCTTAGTTTAGCACTGTGGAAACTGAGGCATAGCGAGGCACAGCACTTTTAACTGGAGGTCGAGTTCAGTCCATTTGTTCATGGGGCAGTTCGGACTCGTGTGATGCTCTGTATTAAACAGCAGCAAAAAGCGCCTCTGGTTATGCTTCTTTCTGTGTCCCCTCCTAAGACAAGTGTCAGTTTAGACTTGCATAATTTATCCAGGGCGATAGATGCAGATGGAGTCTATTTTCTGGCCTACTTTGAGTTTAATTTATTTTGCTCTTAGGATAATTTTTTGAATATTATTTAAGGCTTCTTTTTAACGAGTAAAGCAATCATGCCTAAGTAACTGGATGGCTCTAAAACAATCACAAAGTCAAGACTTAAAAGTAGTATTTCTTAGGCACTAAGAACTTCTATACTGTCTGCTTGGCAGATCCCTGTATGTTCCAACACAAATTATTGATGCTTTATGGTTGGACAAGTTAGTCTCTTTGTTTTAAGAAGCTTGACTTGATTTTGACTAGTCTTTTTTGTTTTTCTTTTTTTTTTTTTTTTTGGTACTGGCTCCCAAAATTTTCAGTCCCTCCATATCTAAGACAAGTTTTTCATAAAATGCTAATAGTCATTTATAATAATTCTACAGTGAATGACTTTGATTGGGGTGTTATCTTCTCTCATACTTTCTTTCCTGCTTGGTTGTGCTTTCTTTTCCAAATGGTGTGCCACCAGTACTCTTACTGCTACAATACTTCTGGTATTTTGTTTCAATGTTTGAATGGAGAACCTAAGTAGATAACTCAACAAAGGATAGCCTTTTATTATTGAAATGAAAACTATGATTAATCCCCAGGGTCCCTTGAGAATGGATCAATTTCACCTTAATATATTAACACGGGCATACATCATCAGGGCTTAAAATGTTAAAATGCCCCAATGCCATAGGAAATGAGTACCCGATATTTAGAAATCAATAGAACAAAACAAGGAAGATCTAGATTATAATTATAATTTACCAGAAAAACCATGGATTAAATTTCTAATAATACCTATACTCTACAAGTTACTGAGAATTGAGGAGAATATGTTGAAAAATATATAGCAAATAACAAGTATTCAATGAATGTCATTTTCCCTTTTCTGAATTATCAATATGCTAATTTCAGTACTGCCTAAGTAAGGAAATATTCATAATTATTTTATAGCTCTCTGAAGATGATCCCCCCTCCTTAAGTATTGTTTTCTTTAGCTCTATGCATATTATGGCGCATATAGTCAGTGCCAACCACCAGGCCAGGCCCTGTGCTAGACATTCAGGATACGTAGAAGGAAAAACAAGTATTTGCCCTAGAAGAGTCATAAATTTAGAGGTGCGGAGGAGGACCAAAAAACAAAGCATAATTACATAAGAGCACAGCAAAAAGAAAAAAAAAAAACGTGCCCAAAAAAGAAAAGTATGGAGAGAGAAAAGAGAAAATTACTAATTCTTGCAAGTAATACACTCTCAATCTCAACAGAAAGTACCAACTGGTGCCTCATCAAAAGAAATGAATGGCCAGCACACCATCCAACCTCAGGCATTGAATGGTTTCCTAATTATAAGATGCTTACGGGCTGAGCCCTGGTGGCGTAGTGGTTGTGCGCGGGACTGCAGCCCACTGGGACGGAGGTTCAATTCCAGCAGTGGGGCTGGGCCTCCTACTCCCACCGCCGGAGAGCAGTGATGCCCCCCCCCCCCCAAAAAAAAAAGATGCTTACACAAGGGCTCAAGTAGAAAATATCTGGAAATGAACATGGCATCATGTGTATAAATATGCTTGATACAAATGATGCATTGAATGGTATAAAAGCTGTAAGAGCCCCCAATAAAGTCGTTGGGGGGAAAAAAAAGATGCTTACTAACAAGTTCGGCCGTTCAGAGCCATCCACTGCTTTCCTATAAAAGATCACTCATGAGTTGCAATTACTGGATAATATCATCCAACAGTATAACTAATATTGCCTGTGAGTACGTTTTGCTGAAGAGAATGCAGCAGAAGCAGTTGCAGCAGTGTGTCAAGAGGCTGCCAGAAAGTCAAGGGTGATCCAGAAGTTGTGGAATGAAGGGTATCTTGGCTGATGTCAGATGGCTCTTGGCTGAAAGCAGAGGATACTAGAAAGATGTTTACTGGTGTTTCATTGACTGTGCAAAGGCATTCAACTGTGTGGATTATGACACACTGTGAATAACCTTGAGAAGAATGGGAATGACAGAACACCTAATTATGTTCATGTCGAACCTGTACATGGATCAAGAATCAGTCGTTATACTGCATGGTATAAAGTCAGGAGAAGGGTGTATCAGGATCGTATCTTTTTACCCTGCATATTAGTTCTATTTGCTGAGGAAATAATTTGAGAAGTTGAACTATAGGAAACAGAATATGGCATGAGGGTTGGAAGAAGGCTCATTACCAACCTTCAATAAAGATATGGCACAACCTTACTTACTAGAAGTGAGGATGAATTGAAGCATTTGCTGATGGAATTGGCTGAATGAATTGCAACGCAATGTAAAGAAAACAAATACAACTGGATCCCACTAAGTGAATAAAAGATGGAAGTTATCAAGGATGCCATCGTACTCGGACCCACAATCAGTGCTCATAAAAGCAACACTCAAGAAATTAACAACTGATTGCATCGGGCAAATCTGCCACCCAGCACCTCTTTGAATGTTGAAGAGCAAGGATGCTACTTAGAGGACTGAAGTGCACCTGACGCAAGCCAGGGCATTTTTAATCACCTCATACGCACGTGGAAATTGGACACTGGCTACGGAAGACTGAAGAGGAATCAGTGTGGTGTTTGTGTTATGGTCCTGATGTAGAATGCTGACAGTCCTATGCTGCCAAAAGAACCGACAAATCTGTCGTGGAAGAAGTATAGGCAGGATGCTCCTGAGGAAGGGTGGCAAGACTTCGTCTCACCTTCTCTGGTCGTGTGAAGAGACAGCAGTCCTTGGAAAAGAAGATCATGCTTGGTAAAGCAAGGAGTCGGCCAAAAGAGAGGCAGCCCCTCAACCAGGTGGACTGGCACAGGAGCTGCACGGTCGGCTCAAACACAACAACGGAGAGAACAGTGCAGGGTCAGGCAGTGTTTCCCCCGCTGTTGGAGGGCAGCTCGGAGGCGGAGCCCCTGGTGGCACAGAGCAACCACAACGTAAACCGGAACTGGCTGATGGGCAGTAGGTAAGACGATCATTGCTCACCTTAATTACATCGGAGAATATGGACATCTTACAACCAACATGTGTATGGAATATTAACTATTTTCCCCTTGCATTTAAATCAAGAGTACCTTATCAAAACTCTCACTGCCACTGAGTTGGTTTGGACTCAAAGTGATCCGAACTGCAAGATGAGTAGACCTGCGGGTTTCCCAGACTGCAACTCTTGACTGGAGTAGAGAGTCTCATCTTTCTCTCCCAGAGTGGCTGGGGGTTTCGAACTGCTGACCTTGTGATGAGCAGCCCAACAAGCAACCACTACCCGGGGTCCTAACCAATGGCAAATGAAAGTCAAGCGATGAGGACGGAGGTCAAAGGCTTGACCGCTATTTCACGTGTTTGCTTGTTTGGGTGTTTTTTGGTAACGTGACCAATTACAAAGGACCTGGCAACATACACAATGTCCTCAACAGTGAACTGATCCCATAAAGATGGACTAAACGCAGGTAGCTAAAGTTACTCCTTTACAAGAACTGCACTGCAGTGAAAAGAAAGCAACGAAAAAAGACAAACTCATTAGACAAATAAGAAGCAAGAAAAAGGATGTCAATACAACTTTGAAAGGGACGATCAGGTGGACATGAGGTCACTGACAACAGGTTGGAAAGAACTAAAATGCCTAGGGGGGGATGTTGGGGGAGCTCAAAAGCTGTTTGGAACCCTAAAAAGGCACAGAAACTGGAGGCACTAGATACTTCTGAAGAATTGGCTGTGTTTATGGTGGAAAACAAGAGAATTGTATGAAACTCTGCATAGATAATACTGGGGCATTGTGTTAGTCTGGTAGACTAGAGACACAAATTCATAAAACGCATATGTATTTAAGGGAGTTTTATATAAAGGGTAATTGTACATTAAGAAAACATCCCAAATCAGTTCAGTCCAAGGTCATAAGTAAGTCTGACATTAACCCATGTGTCTGATACCAATCTATAAAGCCTGCGTCAGACCCATGAAATGTATGCAATGATGCCAAATGCACAAGGATCACAAGCCAGTGGATGGGAAATCTTTGGACCCAGTGGCATTGTGCGCATCTCAGCACCGGCAGGGGTCACTCTGTGGCTTCTCGGGGGATTCAGAGGTCTGATTGCACCCATGTGGCTTGTCCGGCTCAGAGCACTAGGGTAGTCCCATGTGTCTTGTCAGATACAATGTTTCCCAGGGAGTGAGCAAGGAGAGGGAGGTGTCTCCCACCTCCAAGGAGGAAGTACTAGATTTTCCAGAATCCTCTGGGGAAGGCCATGC
This sequence comes from Nesogale talazaci, assembly GCA_004026705.1. Taxonomy (NCBI): domain Eukaryota; kingdom Metazoa; phylum Chordata; class Mammalia; order Afrosoricida; family Tenrecidae; genus Nesogale; species Nesogale talazaci. The sequence goes on from PVJH01013263.1 coordinate 11,407, forward strand.
CCACACAGAAGCCTCATTGGGTATAATCTGATTGACAGGCTAGACTCCACCCCTACATTCTTAATCCTCAAATTGACAAATGACTATATAACTACCACAAGTATCTAGGTGCCCTTTCCTGCCAGCATACCTAGGCAATTAACCCCTCCCCTTTAGCCATATAATAAAAATGAATATTAACTCTTGAAATTAACTTCTTAAGAGACAAAGACCACTGTGAATGGGGGAGCTACCCTGAAAAGAGAGTGAAAGGAACTCTTAGGATTAAAATAGAAGAGTCTGCCATAAAACATTCAAAATTAGAGTTGGAAGACTATCTTTCACAGAAAAGAAAAAGAAACACACCCTTACATTCTAACATACACAAATGCAAACAATAGAAAAGAAATAAGAAGAACCAGGCAGACCATTCAACATCTGATGAAGAAAATAAAAATTAAGGAAGGAAAGAAATGAACAGGCTGAGCCCTGGTGGCACAGTGGTTGTGTGCAGGACTGCGGCCCACAGGGTTGGCGGTCCGAATCCAGGAACAAGGCTGGGCTTCCTACTCTCACCAGGGCAGTGATGCCACAAAAGAAACAAACAAAAAAAAAACAAGAAACGAACAAAGAAATGATATGAGAATGTTTCCTATAACAGGCATTTCCAGGTTAAAAAAAAAACACACTAATCAACTACCAAACAAATGAATTACAAAGTAGTCCACCCACCGGCTTGTCACTGTGAAATTTCAAAATGCTTGGGATTAATAAAATAGACTAAAAGCCTCCAAGTCCAAACGCACTGCCTCGAGATAACTTCACTAAAACAAAGTAGAACTGCCTCACGGGGTTGCTAAGACTGTACATCTTCACAGACTGTTACGGCTGACTCCCACAAAGTGGCTGAGCGGCCCACACAGCTGACCTTTCAGCAAGCAGACAACTGCTTAGCCACTGTTACCAGGGTCCCTTTGGGTGTTGTTAAATTTCCATCTCTAATTTAAACCTACCCATTACACCAATAAGGAAGCAAACGTGATTTGCCTTTGGAAATTACTTACTTACAAGTATTTCTAAGCCTCCACAAATTAAGAAAATGTGTAAGCTGATAGTGTTATTCATTTTATATTTGATCCAGGAAAGAGAAGACTTTCTTCTGGGTTCATCATAGAGTACCTACTGTGTGCTTAGTGTGTCACATGCCTTTTCTCATTTAGACTTTACAACAACCATATCATGTAGTCATTTCCACATTTTTTAGGCTAGAGAATAGAGTCATACTTGTAATGCAAATCTATTTAATTCCAGGACGTGATTTTGCCTCAACATACTTCTTTCACTGTAGGTTATTTAAAACATTTAAAATAAATGTCTGATGTTCTTTCACTCATGTTCTTTAAATATATTAGTACCAAGCTTTGAATGTGGATAAAAATCTCATAATAACAAACTCCATAGGACATCCAGCGCCCTCGTCTTATCACCAACTGCTTTCTCCTACTCAAATATGCGACTACACAGAAACGCTTACTATTTAAATTTCAAAAAGAAAGCAAGGGAAGAGAGAGGGCAAAAGAAGGAAACAATCTAAACCCCTCCACTGTCTCCCTGTCGCCACCACATCCACGTCTCTATTACCTCTTTGGCACTACTTCTTCTAAAATAGACCCCCATTTACCTGCTTCTTCGCATCTCTAATCATACCACTCCCCAGGCTAGGTCTTCATCATATCCCACCTAAACCCCCAAAACCACTCACTGCCATCAAGTCACTAATGAGTCGTAGCGGCCCCCTGTGCCTTTCTGTGTGTCTAACTGTCTGGGAAAGTACAAAGCCCAGTCTTTCTCCCTCAGAGCTGCAGCTCCTTCGAATTACTATGTGGATTGAAGTCCTACTCGTAACCACTGCACCAACAGGGTCTTTAAACAGCCTCCAGAACTAGCTCTCCATTTGAACTTTTAAGCTCCTACACATTATTTCCCACAAAACTGTCAGCCTAATCTTTTTTTAAAAAAAAAATCACTTTATTGGGAGCTTGTACAACTCATCACAATCCATCAGTCCACCCATCGTGTCAAGTATATTTATACATTTGCGTCCTCATTGTTTTCAAAGCATTTTCTTTCTACTTGAGCCCTTGGTATCAGCTCCTCATTTCTCTCCCTCCCTTTTCCTTCCTCCCTCCCCTCACGAACCCTTGCTAATTTATAAATTACTTTTTTCCATGTCTTACACTGACCGATGTCTCTCTTCACCCACTTTTCTGTTGTCTTTCCCCCTGGGAGGGGGTTATATGTAGACTATTGTGGTCCATCCCCTTTCTCCCTGCAACTTACCCTTATCACTACTCTCAGTATTGGTCCTGAGGGGTTTATCTGTCCTGGATTCCCCATGTTTCCAGCTCTTATCTGTACCAGTGTACCTGCTCTGGTCTAGCCAGATTTGAAAGGTGGAATTGGAGTCATGACAGTGGGGGCAAGGAAGCATTAAAGAACTAGAGGAAAGCTGTATGTTTCATCGTTGCTACACTGCACCCTGACTGGTTTGTCTTCTCCCTGCAACCCTTCTGTACGGGGATATCCAGCTGCCTATGGATGGGCTCTGGGTCTGCACTCCACACTCCCCCTCATTCACAATGATCTGATTTTTTTGTTCTGGGTCTCAGCCTAGTCTTTTATGGACCACACAAATCTGTTTCAACTACCCTGATAACAGAAGAAGCCCATGTATCACTGCTACACATTCAGATGTCACAGTCGAAGATCTTAGATAGTGTGAGGGGAAAATGTGGAACAAAACTATTAGAAACCATGTTTTTCTGTTTATGAAATGCAGGACAGGTAAATCTATAGGGCAGTAACTTAATTACTGGTTCCTTGGGGTGGGGGTGGGGGGGGTGTCCAGCAAGGGGTTTGTGGGGAAATGGGGCGCTAATAACGATGAGTACAGAATGAAGATAATCATCTAAAATTGATTGTGGTGAAGACTGTACATCTCTGCTTGATGCGACTGAACTACTGATTTGCATACTATGTCAACTATATGCCAATAACTGCGAAAAAACAAAACAAAGCAAAACAAGACACCAGGCTGACAGGTGGGAGAGAGACTGGAGAAACTCCTGAGATGATGGCTTTTAGGTCTGGAAATTTAACAGCCCCTTCCTCACACATCAGTCACACCACGGAGAGATCCACAGAGCGAACAGTGACACAGAGGAAGCACAAATTCTTCCAAATGATCCAGCATCTGATATTCCAAGAGCAGCATGTGCCCAAGGCCAAAGTTCAGAAGTTGGTAAGGGGTAAGGAAGAAGGAGAGATGGAAAAAGGAACTACAGGGAGGAAGTGGGAGAAGGGATGTTAGGTGATGGACATGACAATCATTGACATGAAACAAAATGTTTGGGGATTACTGAATGGAACACTGATTTGCTCCATTAAACTTCAACTGATTCATAATACAAAGTTAAAAGGTTAAAAACAAAAATTAGAACACTCTATCTAAAGTTTTTCTAAAGTGTCTCATCACAAATGTCCTCATGTCCTGATACCGGCTAAATGCCCCAGTGTGAGTTAGCCCTGGATTTATCTCTCCTACATAATTTACCTTGGATAAAATGCAACAGTCTGGACCTTAATCCACAGATCAAATAACTTCAAACATTTTTTTGGCACTTTTTTCTTAAAATCTTGCAAACGATTTCAATATATGAAACTTGTGAACATAGAGATGGTCTGGCTGACACAGGTCTGGGGGTCCCAATCCAACCATCAGGGCCCAACGTTCTCTAAGGCCACATGATTGGATGTGGGAGCGGGAGAAGTCTTGACGTCTCATTGCCTGATCCTATTGCGCTGCCTGGAATTGACCTTGTATGTCTCAACATTTCTCTCACCTTGGATCTTTCAGCTCAAAGTCTGTGAGTAGTTGGTGATTGCTATTTCAGTCTGTAGCCAGATCTGTTATAGGAGTCTGCTCCTCATCTATATTGTTGAGATTAGGTGCAGTTGAGTGAGTTTGGCCTCCAGGCAACCCTATCTATGTTCAAGAGAACTTGAAGACTGCTTCTTCCTGCGCCATCCCCACAATTCAGACTCTGCCTTAATCCATGTTGCAGTCACTGCATTGATCCATCTTGTCGAGTGTCTTCTTTGTCACTGACCTTCTACTTTTTCAAGCAAGATGCCCTTTTCCAAGAACTGGTCTCTTCAGATAGCATGTCCAAAGTTCATGAGATAAAATCTTGCCATTCTCATTTCTTAAAAAGCATTCTGGCTGTACTTCTTTCAAGTGAGAACTGTGACAATAAAAATATGATTTCATATCTATATATCTTACTTCATCTGTGTAGTGATGTATTCATGTTCTGTTTTTTTCTGGAATCCCTCAAAAATTCTTGATGAGGATATATTTTATGTGTTCTGTTGCTTGAACTAAATGTTTCATCCATAGTCAGTTGTCTGTTCATGTTGACTCTTCTTTATGCTCACATTTTTCTTAAATGTTTGATGATCTTTGGCTTTCCAGTCATATGTATAAATGAAAACCTATAATAATGAGTACACATAGGTGCAACATATTTATAAATGAAGACCTACAGTGAGCACAAGCATTTGCAGATGTAGCACCTGTAGAATTTCAAGAGGCAGGGAGCATTCTTTCCTTTCCTGTCTCTATTCTTTTTAGTCTAAATCCATGGGTTGGTTCTTTCCATCAGTGACAAGCTTAATCTCTTAAACAAAAGATCATGTAGTCAGGTCCTTAAAGAACAATCTAAGGCAGTGGTTCTCACCCTGTGGGTAGCAACCCTTTCACAGGGGTTTGAGCAACCCTTTCACAGAGGTTGCCTAAGACCATCAGAAAACAAATATTTCTGATGATCTTTGGAACTGAGACACCACTTCTCTATCCATCTCCAGACAGGCCTGCCCACATGCAAATTCACCCACATACGAGTACCCGGTTACCCATGCTCCGCCATGCTGCAAGAGAAAAATTCGTTTATTTATCATTAGAAATAAATATCTTTTACGGGCTGAGCCCCGGTGGCGTAGTGGTTGTGCGCGGGACTGCAGCCACTGGGACGGAGGTTCAATTCCAGCAGTGGGGCTGGGCCTCCTACTCCCACCACCGGAGAGCAGTGATGCCCCCCCCAAAAAAAATTAAAAAAAAAATTAAAATAAATATCTTTTACATATTGTTCTATGACTCACCACTATGCTTAATTATGTTCAATTTCTAACAATGAAAACACATTCTGCACATCAGATATTTACAAGACGATTCATAACAGTAGCAAAATTAGAGTTACAAAGTAGCAATGAAATTAATTTTATGGTTGGGGTCACCACAACATGGGGAACTGCACTCAAGGGTGGTGGCATTAGGAGGGTTGAGAACCACTGATCTGGGGCATGCACTGGTTTTACATCTTATTTTAAGTCCATCTCTTTCCTCTCAAATTTTGCAGTGACAACAAGAAAACACACAACTCCTTTAAGATCTTGCTTAGAAATCTCCTCAGCCAGATATCCAATTTTTTTCATGGACAAATTCTACCTTCCACCAAACATACGAGCATAATGCAGGCAAGTTCTTTTCCAATATATTTTGAGGAGTTTCTGAGAGGCAGAAAGCAAAAGGCATGAGATCAATTTGGAAAATGACAGCCCAAAATGTACAAAGAGGAAACAACTGAATTGGGGTAGTTCTCCGCAGCGTCGAGTTCTTGATGTCGTTGTTGTTAGTCACCACTGAGTCCCTACTGGCTCCTGGAGACCGCAGGTGTACCTCTTCCTCTAATGTTCTATTGTCAGTTCATAATTTTCTTTGAAAGCCTCAGTTTAGAGGTACAGCTAATGTCTGCCTTTCTAGCAACACTCTGCTGTATTCGCATTTATTCTCAAAGATGACAGTGACTTTCTCTACAGGCCTCCTCACTGCTTTATAAGCCCTCACCAGAATGCCTTTGACATTCATCATTTTCCCAACAGATTCTTAAAGCGGTCGAGTCCATTATGATTCACCATGATGCTGCAGGGCAGACTCTAATGGCCCACGAGGGTCTGGGAAGCGAGCTGTGTTGTCTTTCTCCCACCCAGCTGCTTGGTGGGTTAGATCTGCTGGCCTGTCAGGTACTGGCCCAACGCTTAACCCACTGACTGAACCATGAGGGTTCTTCCAGCCTCTGCCCCTTACCCAACTCCAAAAGAGCTCCCACATGGCGGGTATCTGACGGAACAGCATCACTCTTTGTTATCTAGTGAGAATGTAACAGTACTACACCAGGAGATACCAAACAAATCTATTTCTCAGATTTTCGTAGACTAGAAGACTGAACCCAGAGTGTTGGTTTGCAGGGAAGGTTTTCTCTCTCAATGGCTTTGAAGGAAGGTCCTTGTCTCTTCAGCTTCTGTTTCCGATGTCTTTGGATGTCTGCATGTGTCTCAGCATTTATCTTACCCAGCTTTCTTGCACTCGATTGTTCTAAAATCTCTTTCTTTTTCTCAAACCCACTCAGAGGCTCTTCAGAGTGCAGGCCTGGCAATTTGCTTCTGAAGGGCCCTGGCCTTGCAATGCTCTGGAGCAATTCGACTCAGTACACCTGCGGTCTCCAGGAGTCAGTAGGGATTCAGTGGTAACTACCAACAATGACATCAAGAACTTGACGCTGCAGAGAACTACTCTAATTCAGTTGTTTCCTCTTTGTACATTTTGGGTGGTCATTTTCCAAATTGATCTCATGCCTTTTGCTTTCTGTCTCTCAGAAACTCCTCAAAATTCCTGATGGCAGGGGCTGAGCCCCAGTGGCGTAGTGGTTGAGTACGGGACTGCGGGCCACTGGCTTGGCAGTTCAAATCCAGCAGTAGCTCTTCAGGAGCAAGGCTGGATAGCTTCCACAACCACCAGAGGGCAGTGATGCTCCACACACACACACACACACACACACACACACACATACACACACACAACACAACAAAACAAAATTTCTAATGGCAGCCTTTTTTTGTGACCCAATTATGTTCATTAGGTATTCTCTAATCTCCCCACCATGTCCAAGGAACTAGAAAGAGAAGTAGAGGCATATATTTAATTTTCTCTTTTAAAGTTGGAGGTGTTAGAATATTTGTATATTAGAGGGAAAGATGCAATGAGTTAAAGGTAGGGAAATAAAATTCAGCAGTCTACCTCTTTAAACTCATCTTCTATCATTTCTCATTTAATTCATTATACTCCTGACACACAAAACAAGCTTTCTTTCTGTCCTTGAAAAAAATACCAAATTCGTTCCAGCTTCAGAATCTTTATATTTGCTGTTCTCCTTACTTGGAACTCTCTTTTCTGTGGTCTTTACATAATGGGCTGCTTCTTGTCATTTGTACTTCTGTGCAAATATCACTTCTTTCTAAAAGTCTCTTCCAAAAACTCCTATTTAAAAGAGTTCCATCCAAATGGATTACTGTAGATGCTGTTAGGTTCAAATTTAACATTAATTATTTGTTGTGCCCTTTGACCTATTCTCACCTTGTTCTAATTTCTAAAATCTTCTGCTTTCTCTTAGATTAAGGTTTTTCTGTCTTATTTTATTGTCACTGTTGAGTTTTTAAAATAATGTTCTTTATGTTTTGAGAATGATGATGGCAACAAACTTACAAATGTGCTTGACACAACGGATGTACATGTGGATTGTCATAAGAGTTGTACAAGCCCTGATAAAATAATTTTAAAAAAATAAAAATTTTGGGGCTGAGCCCTGGTGGCATAGTGGTTGACTGCGGACTGCGGCCCATTGGCTTGGCGGTTCAAATCCTACAACAGCTCTCCGAGAGTAAGGCTAGGTAGCTCCCACAACCACCAGAGGGTAGTGACGCCCCCCCCAAAAAAAATTAAATTAAATTAAATTAAAAAACAATATTTTCTTTTTTTTCTCTTTTTTTTTTTTAGGCATCACTGCCCTGGTGGTGGGTAGGAGGCTCAGCCTTTGCTCCTGGGAGCCGGAATCGAACCTCCATCCCAGTGGGCCGCAGCCCCGCGCACAACCACTACGCCACCGGGGCTCAGCCCCAATATTTTCTTTATATGAAATCCAGGGTAGGTAAATCTAGAGACAATAATTAGGGTTATGGCAAGGGAGGTTGCAGGGTAGTGGGGAGCTAATAGTAATAGGTACGAAAATGAAGAAAATGTTGTAAAATTGATTGTGGTGTTAAGTGAGTGTCCAATTTTTAATATATTTAAACCATTGAGTTGTGTGGTATGTGAATCATATGTCAATGAAACTGTTAAAAATTTTTAACTAAATATAAACAAATAAAATTGCTCCACCCAAGTTTGTGCCCATCATTCTGTTTCATTTTTTTTCTCTTCCATTTTTTTTCTCTTCCCAACCGTTTTATTGGCACATAATTTACATATCATACCACTGAACAGTTCAATCATTCAATCACATCAAGGGGAAATGTACAATCACCAAATCAATCATGGAGCATCCCCTCCACCCCTCATGGTTAAATAACCGAGCTGGGCAATCACAATTGTTTCTAGTACTCCCTCCTCCCCCCTCTTATTTACTCCCAAGATCATCTTTTCCTCCCTATCACCCACTGAGTTTATCCAAACTAAGCTTATTGTGATTATTTCTTTGCTTATTTTTCTGAATATCTGGTCTAGCATGAACACTAAAAAATATGGCTCTGTAATTTTCTCTCTGTGCATCCTCAGTGTCTGCCATATAATAACGAGTCAACAGATTATTTGAGGAATAGAAGTATTTGAAGAGAAGATATAGTCAAGGAAGCAAGATTCTAGAAAAAAGCATCAACATCAAAGCTGGAGAGGTAGCCATAAAACCGAATTACTTTTATTTCTGAGAGAGCTGGGAATGAAGAGAGGATCGGGGCTATGATGCTTTGAGGTACTGGGAGGAAATTCTCCATGGGTTTCTCACACTACTGTGATGATTGGCAGAAACCAAGCTGGAACTCTTTCAGATGGGCATTGTTGGAGTAGATTTTTAGGAGGAAGTGACATTTGCACAGAAATCCAAATCACGAGAAGCAGTAAGCCAGAGAGAGGCTATCTTTTCAAGGACATCAAACAGTCTTGACAAATAGAGAGAAGTGTCCATTATGGAGTAATTTGTCCCTTCAGCCAACTGCCCATTTGAAAAGACTCGGAGCTCCTCGTTCCTCTTCAGTCAGGCAATGGACTGCCTATACCAGTATCTGGACCTCTTCCTCTCACCCTGTGGATGCCAGGGTTTGGGAAATCAATGCACAAAGTTGGTGTCCTGCCTACTCTATTGACATTGTCCTTCATCTCTCACTCGGAAGGCTCATGATTTCTCCCAGCATCCATGAAGCTAGGCAGTCCAACATGTTAGTTTACAAATACGATAAATCTCAGGCTCCTTCCACTTCTTGATAAGGCGGTGAGCAGGAGGGGAAAAGGAAAGCAATTTAAGGTGAATGACTCATTCCTATCTAATGAAAAGCGAAGGGAGAGATGAAATAAACACAAAAAGAAATAAGAAAGGAGGCAAACTGGAAATAAATGTTTCCTCTCCAATCTGTCCCGTGTACCAGTGGACAAATTCAGTTAATTTTTCCACCCAGGTAATGTTAATTTTGTCCTCACTAATGTTAATTCTGTCCCCTTATTGTCATGGTTCAGATCCTCTATTCCTGATTTAAGCTCTCTTGAAACTTCCTCTACTTCAGTACATCCTATTGATAGATTAACTGTATCAGAGAACAATTAATACTTTATATGCATCATCTTCTAAAATCCAGCTATGATTTCTCATTGACACTGACAAAGTTTTAGCAAGACTTAAAAATTTTCTTCATCAACTTTCTAGTCCTAATTCCAACATAGTCCCTAGAGCTCTTGTTTGTGTTGTTATTGTTTTGTTTTGTTTTGTTTTGTTCTGTTTGCATCACTGCCTCTGGTGGTCGTGGGCGCTACCCAATACTGCTCCTGAGAGCCGCCACTGGATTTGAACCGCCAAGCCCACGGGCCACAGTCCTGCACTCAACCACTTACGCCACCAGGGCTCAGCCCCCTAGAACTCTTATTTGATAACATCACCATGCTGCCTCCGTAATTATGCTGACTTTGGTCTGTAGTTCCCTGTTTACAGCCTTTCCAAGGCTCCGTTGAGGTCATTTTCAGATCCCATCAACTCCGTGCACTATTCCTGTTTCCTAGCCAGAGTGAATCTCTTCTTCTGAACACACACAGCACCTTACTGTATTTCCCCTATAGTGTGCATGCTCTACTGGGGTTACGTTTCTACTGCAACTGCCGAACACCATTTGAACTTTGCTCACCCTTGAGGTTCAGGGATATTGCCCTCTTCCTTCCCCTTTCCTCCTGTCCAGCTGAACTGCTCTATCCTATGGGATCGATGGGAGGGAATCTACTCCATGGCAGTGAGTAGATCTCTCAAAATGCTTATTCTCAGTATTTTCACTGGTTCTTCTTCCTGGTTCATCTCAAGTGTTCTTAAGCTTCCTTGGGGGTCCTAGTTAAGATCTGTCTACCTCATCTCTGGATGCTCTCCCTCCAAAGCAACTGATCCACTCCCGTCATTCAATTACCACCCACATGCACATGACTCCTGGTGTCTAATTCCCATCCCTGAGAATCTGGCTTATATAGCCATTTGCCTACTGGTCACTTTGACACTATATTCCATTAACTCCAAGTTCACTATTCATAACACTGAATACATATTCTTTCCTTTCAGACTACTGCCACGGTTCTAGTCACACAGACAAGAAGCACCAAGCCCCTCGTTACCAATGTCGGAAACTTGACTGCCACCTTTACTATATGACTTCTCCCACAAACCTCTATGTCCAGTCAAGTGTCAAATCTATTGCTGCTACTAATCAGTTGCAATTTCACTTAGTTCTCATCGATCCCTGCTGCTATTATCACAGTATAAGCCACCCCCCACCTCGCTTCACACACACACATCACTTTATTATTCAAAAAGTCCTTGCTATCACTACCTCTGCTCTGACGGACTCTGATCCATTCTCCGCACTACGGTAAGGACAATCTTCCCAAACAGTAAAGATAACTACATCATGCCTCTGAAAAGCCATAACAGGTCCCCAGAATTGTACCAAGAATACAATTCTGATGAGACACAAGGCCATTGCATGAAAAGGTTGACCCTAACCTCTGGGCACAGTTCCTGGTGCCATGCCATGACCTCTAGTTCCTCTTTGTTATGTACACATTGGTCTATCTGAAGATCTGAAGCGCTCTGGGACTACTCCCCATTCCCCTTTCCTTTCCAACCATTTAGACAAAATGCTTTCCACTAAGTCCTCCTGAGGCCAGGTACCATTTTGAATAGAAGAGTAAACCCAATCCCAACACAGGAACTTTCAGACTATCTTGCATTTTGCTTTTCCAATAAAACATTCATCAACTGTATATTGCTTATCGCCCCAAAAGATCATAAGCATCCTGAGGCATCACAGATATCTTATTCACATTGTTTACAGATATCTTATTGTTTATAGATATCTTATTTACATTGTTGAAAATAACAGATGGTATATAAATATTCCGTACTGAATGAATGAATGAACAGATGAATGAATGAATTTTCTCCCTGTCCAATAGGAATATAAACTACCCAATGGGAAATGTTGCCTGGTTAATTTTGCTATCACTCTGTACTATGCTCAGAAAGGTCTAGGATATTTTTTTACTTCAGAGAGTCAAAATGAGGCACACATTTTAAAGAGCATGATCTGCATTATAGAAGTATAACTCACGAAGCTATGAAGAACATCAAGAGTCATGCTATCCCTGACTTAAGGCCAGTAAAGCATCATTTTTTAATATGATCAAATATAAATCTATAAAAACATTTTTAAGGCAGGTGAAATTACTTGGTTAAGAAAACGTCTTAGGCATAAGCACATACCTTGAGGGAATGAGTTGTTCGGCCTAGATACTCAGAACTTGAGTATCTTGGGGAACACTGTGGTCAATTCACAAAGACAATGGGCGACATCCTACTTTGAGAATAGCGGCTAGGGTCTTAGAAGCACCCATCACGGGTGCAACAATTAGTGTTTTCCTTTCTGAAGGAAAGGGAAGTGATGAAAATTGAAGACATGGAAATAATCAGCCCACCCAAAGGATTAATGAACCAAGAGAACACCAGTCTCCATTCCTGACATCAGAAGAACTAGATGGTGTCACCCAGCTACTACTACCAGCTACTCTGAAAGGAATCACATTAGAAGGTTCCGGATAGAGTGGGAGAAAAATGTAAAATAAACCGAAAAATCATAAAAGAGACCAGGGTTGATGATGAGACAGCATGGTGGAACCTCCGAGACTATAGTCTTTAGTCAGCTATGTAGTGTGGAACAAATTCATCTCCATGGTTCAAATTTCGGCCAAATTATAGACAGGTTTATAAGGGGGACAGTAGCACTGGTGTGGTACTAACACTTTAGACAAATCAACTCCTTAAAATTAAAAGGCAGCATTGACCCAAGGACAGAATTCGGAGGGATGAAGAAAAAAGGAGCAATGAAAACAGGAAACGTAGGGAGCATGTGGACCAATCTGCTCCCCTGAGGGGCTGCAATGAATGAGATGTAACAAGAAGGGTACAACCTGATGAATATGAAACTGACGGGCTGAGCCCCGGTGGCGTGGTGGTTGTGCGCAGGACTGCGGCCCACTGGGATGGAGGTTCAATTCCAGTAGCGGCTCCACAGCAGCAAGGCTGGGCCTCCTACTCCCACCCCCAGCGGGCAGTGATGCTCCACCCCCCCCCAAAAAAAATTATGAAACTGACAATCTGCTCTGGAGACCATTGCCTAAATCACAACAAAAAGTTTTCTTAAACGTGCAGTTGTAAAATGAATTCTATGTACTCCCAAATAAGATGCTAAAATAAAAATGAACTCACTACATATAAATTGGTTCTGTAGGAAGAGAAGGACACTAACAAATGCGTAGAATTAAAGTGCTATACTCATTTTTAATCTAGAGTTTTAACACTTTTAAATATTCTGAGCCATCACCTTTCAAAAGAAAACTTGCCTTTGACAAATTGCTTTGGGCATTCTACGGGAGGGGAATTCATATAAGCAAAGCTAGGTCATTAATTTCCATACTCTACCTACTCCAGCATATATTATTAACATGAGCCTGCTTCAAACGTACTACATCACCCTGTATATTTTCTTTACAGCTTACTATCAACTATCAAAATCACAAATGTCAACACCACTTTTAAAAACATTCATTCACGCATCATTCAAGGAAGATATTCTAAAGCACATATTATTTTGACATGTATTTTCAAACTGACGAGACCTCAGCCACTATAAGGACTTTTTTTTTTTTAAGTAGCAAAACTAGCACAAGAGGTGAAACTAGCCTGATAGAATCTCACTGACTACTGGTTCTGAGAGTTTGAGTGCTATCATTTTTAATGAGGAAACATTTAAGAAAAACTATGTATTCTTGGAAATCAGTCACTTTTATTTGTGTTTGAAAATCTCGTGTGGTCAGTTGTAAACTAGCTGTGGCAAATGCGGATGGTCTCAAAACAATACAATGCCAGCCATTAGCATTCACAGCCTGATGTCTATTTCTCAGATATGTTCTCAATCTTCCCCCTTGCAATGCTAGAGGGAACCCAAACCCTAGGTCTAACATACAGTGAAGGAGTATTTTCTCAATACCAGCTCATAAAACGTTTAAAGAAAACCTAACAGCGAAAATAACACTAATGGAAAAGTAACAAATGTCCCAATGGTGCAATTACTGTGTTTTGAAAATCAGCATGTGTTGTCTACTAAGAGACCTCACTTTCCATATATAATTAAATGGAAAACTGTCTATTTAGTTGCACCCTGGTTAACTGTTCAGAGCCAAAGTAAACACTTTATGAGTTACAGGGTGAGAGCAGACAGAACTCTTCCACTTTGCCAGAGCTGTGGAAATACAAGTGCAGGTAGCACTGAACGAAGTATGCCATTACTACTGCACCATGAATAATTCTTAAAGTTTGTTGGGTTCTTGCTTTGTTTGTTTTGGGATATTTTTTAAAATTTTATACAACTTTGGTTAATTCATATTAACTACTCTAAGTAGTATATTTCAGAAGTATTTCTTTCCAGTAGCTTAGAGGCAATTAAGAAATACAGATTAATAATTCTAGGAAGCACTGTCATTTATTTATTTAGACAGGCAGGATGGTGGGCAGGTATGTAGATATTAATAAATTATTTGTGCTATTTATAGCACACCTTGTACCCATTATACTTTAAAAACAATCATTTCATTGGAGGCTCATACAGCTCTTATCACAATCCAAGCATTCCTCTATTGTGTCAAGCACATTTGTACATTTGTTGCTATCATCATTTTCAAAACATTTTCTTTCTACTTGAGCCCTTGGTATCAGCTCCTCATTTTTCCTCTCCGTCTCTGCCACTCCCCTCCCTCATGATACTCATTACACTTAAATGATCTAATAATCTCATCATTTTCATTGTGACTGTAAAAAAATGCAAGCAATTCTATTAAAGGATTATATTCCAGGAGTTCTGTACTCAGAATCAGTTGATTTTTTTAAAAAATTAGGCACCTATAAACTATACTGAAGCGTTTTCCGAATTACTGTTAAGTGGAGGCTAAAAGAGAGTGTGTACAATTCTATTTGAAACAGAAGAAACCTATTTTCTCTTTGTAGAAGGAATATTTACCTTATGAATTATTTTTATAAACAATTAGTAAACATGTACCTATTCGTCCTTTGTCAACATTCTTCTAAAATATTGAAAGGGTTCTATTTCTCTGTTGCAATTCTGTTATTTAAATTCCTATAAAACCAAAGTATATGAGCTAGTGAAAATGAAATTAATCTAATGCATGCACCCCCACCCATACTGCCACCCAGTTGATTCCTACTCGGTAACCCTACAGGACAGAGTGGAACTGATCCTCGGGGCTTCTGAGACCGTAAAAAAGGTGGCAATTCAGCAGCTCTGTGACGACGCTCACTGCAACAGCAGATCGATGGGGAAGCTCTGGCCCCAAACGAGAGAGCAGCTTGTGCGTCTAGATGCCCGCTCTTAAAGAGAGTTGAGGAATACGCGCAGTGCTTGACTCCTAAGCCCGCAGGCGTAAAGAAATTCTAGTGGTACAGCAGAAAATACCTGTAAGAATGTATTTTTAAAACACATATGCTTTCTACTTTACTGCTTATGTAAAATGCACAAGAGAAAAATACAACAAACTGGAATCACATCTACTTCTACTTCATTTTCCTAATGAAAACATTATCATTCATAGTTTATCCTAGGCCTGATTTTGGTTTATGAAATATTTTAACCGAAGTGGGTTTCAGTGATGCTGAGTAATTTTTTCAAAACTATCTGCAAACAAACAGTCCTTCCAGTCGGGAATTATAATGCAGTACAGTGTGGAATAAAGTACCTTATACATGTTTCCCTCCCTGTATTGTTCTTAAGCTGCATAAAATTGTAAAGAAAATGTACTTCAGATTCTTCCCCTCCCCTTCCCTAAAATCTTTACCTTTAAACACACTAACCATCTTAGCCTTGGGGGGGGGGGGGGGGGAATCAAACAGCCAATCTTAAAATATTTAAGAAATGGTTTAATTTTGCCTCAGTTGGTACTAAAAGCGGCAACACTGGCTCTCTGTCCTGTGTTTTGGTTTGTTTTTTCCTGTACTCTGATCAAAGAAATCCATGATTAAATGTAAAGGGCACAGCTATAACAGTCATGGACAGTCAATGGCATGCAAACTAGTTAATAACTTAAAACTAATGAGACACCAAGTTGCTTTTTTAATACCACTTTTAAATCTCTATGGGCTGAATCTTCAATCAGCATATGAGAATTAACCAGAGTAGCCTCATTCCGTTAATGCATGTGGCTAGGCATACCACCTCTAGCACCACACATAAAGCTTGGAGAGTTTAAGTACCTAAATAAATTTGTACCTAAATATATGTATAAGTGCAAAATACTAATTCTTTATATAAGCAAATTCACATAATATACATACATAGTTTTATATATATACATACACATACATACACATATATAAAACACTCTACACTCTACCAGTCTTCTACGTTACTAAGAAGTTGAGTTATAGTCATTAAATGGATTATCAAAAATAAGTGCCTGCATAGCAATAGCTTAGACGGGGCTTGAATGAGCTATATATTTAACAGAGCGTGTCAAATGTGAAGCTTCCCGTGCTTGAGACTATATGTATTACCTAAATGAAATTGTTTGAAGCCTGACTACCACATGGAATAATACGGCCTGGGAAGGTAGCAGTTTTTTTCCCCTTCCTGAAGTGAATTTGATGCTTCTGAAAGACTGGCAGATTTAGAAGGAAAAGTATAGCTCTAAACTAAATTAAGTATTCACAGAACAAACAGTGCAGCTGCAAGAGCAATTCTAATGTCCTATCACCGATGTTTCAAACCTCTTTTAAAAGAATGATTTCTGAGGTGAGAGGTTACTCCCGTTTTCATGGCTAGTCGCCTCCCTAGCTAATGTAGCTAATATGGGTGCCATTAAATACTGACAATTGTGATAATGGTTATATCTGCAAGAGTGGCGAGATACTTTATAAAAGCCGGCAACTACCACAAAAACGGTGATTTCTCAATTCCATAAATTGTTTCTATTTAATCGAAAATGTCCTTACATGCCAGTATCAAATCTATATATTTAAGATGAGACATTAATTACCTTACATTCCCAAAGTTTCCATGAGAATTGAAACTAGATGTAAAACGAGGATATGTATCATCAAATAAGCCATGAGAAATGGCTCCATTGTTTACAATCCCAAAAAATGTATGTGTGGTTGCATGTTTGTGCGTCTGTGCACACACGTCTTTTTTCACAAACAGAAGAAAAATTCAATTCAAAAATCCTTTGTTAATTACTGGTAACAGTCTAACGGGTATCACACTCTACAGGAAGACCTGAACATAATCTGAAAATAAATGTGCAATATATCACTTATTCCCAAGTAGTGAAATAATGATCTCCCAAAATAGAAAATTCAAAGATTCAAAGACAAATTAGTACTATAAGCTAGAAATTATTATAAATTTTAGAGGGAATTTAAAAAAAGATAAATCTCAGTTTCTAAAAATACTTTAATTTTTGTAGCTAGTTATACACTGAAAGTAGGTACAAAAAATATTTTTTGTTTTGGTACCTTAGTGAAGCATAAAATCAATTTTGTAGGACTCCGTGTGCGATAAAAGAGATCTGATTCATAGGGAAAAAAACCCAGTGCGTTAGAACTATACACATATTGTGTGTAATTCTTTGTATGATAGCCTACTGATGCGCTTCAATTGATTCTGACTTTTCTGTGATTATCTCTGAATGTTTTAAATGACGAGTCTCATTCTATGCTCTTCAAAATATTGAAAGACATTTCAAAACAAGCATAACTGAAACAATATTAATTGCTAAATTGCATGAAGACCCAAAGTATTTTCTTTCTTTTTAATTTCCAGAAAGGACCGCACCTCAAATTGGAAAATAATTTTAAAGTTAAAAAAAAAACTAAAAAAGCAAAACAAAAACTTCTCAGGATGAAGACTATATCTTTAAAGTAACAATCCACTAAGAAATCTTGTCATTTCTTAACTCTCCTTACTTTAATATATAAGTCAATCAATAATTATTGTTTTTCATCATAGAAACTGACTTATAAATTTAATAATTTAATAACCTAAACATACATAGGAATGCAAGACTTATTTGAAATAGATAAAAGACAAAATATGCCAAGAGGAAAGCTACATTTCAAGTTTTAACTGATCAACAATTACTTGATAAGATGAAATATAATATTACAGATAATTACTGAACTCCTAGGGCATTTTAGGAATGGTTTGAAATAATAGAGTGTAAGCCTGTTTAATTACATCAAATCAGCAATTCAATATTTAAATACTTGTAGAAAAACAGACCGAACTAGATTTTTTTATAGTTGAACTAAAAAATGCAATATAAACAATATACAGATACCTTGAGACCTTTGTGTTCAAAATCACAAGGTAGGTCCATCCCCATTTGATTCTCAGAGCACTTAATAGGAGGACACAATTCATCTATTCTATTTTAATCTTTTAGCAAACTCTCATTCCCAGAGTTTTCTCAGCCTGAATTTTAATTTAATCCCCATGTCTTCCAAGGGGGTGGGGAGGTAAGGGGAGTTGCATACTTCATGATATGTGTGGTCCTTGCACAATTGCACCACCTAGTGTTTACAGGTAATAACTCAACCCATTTAGTAAAGCTTTCTCCATGTGCTAAAACAAAACACAAAACCATGGAAGCACCACCAGACATCAATCAGTCAAACTTTACCCTACTACTTTGATTGACACATACAGACTTAGCATCTTCAGTTGTATTGTATTTTTAAATTTTAATTGTGATTTTTCTAAATATTCTAAATGTGCCTTGATGAATGTCAGTCATATGTATTGCAAATGTGTTTCAACTAGGAACCTAATACTTTGAAAGGAATCCCTTTTTAATTTTTAGAAAGTTTAAATACTAAGTGTCATAGAGACAAACGAGATGGGCTGGGTGGTCATGACGCAACCCCCTTGACTTGCTGAGGGCAAGAGCGTGGGCTCTTGTTCCTGTCATTCGCCCTAAGCCACATATTCAGCTGGATATAAGGAAAGACGTACTACTACACTCTCCTAATTGAACAAATTTCAGGTTTGTAAAAGTTAAGCATCCTGTCGTGGTATTGAGATGTAACTTCTTTAAATGTGCATCCATGAATAACAAAACCACACTTACATCGAATTCATAATACTAACCTGGCAGTTATTTCAGAGCACATGGCGATTGCAAGTCATCATCATTGGTCCACGTGGCTTTCAGACACAGATGATAAAGTGGCCACTGGGCTCACAATACTCAGCATTGCCCTTACAGAGTTAAAATCAAGCTGGGGAGAAAGAGAGGGAACCTCGGATGGAACAGAGAGATGCACAAGGCGTTTTGAGAGATTTTAGGATCCATTATCAAGACTTGGGGCAGTCACTCCTTTTCCCTGTCTCGCAGCAGAGTGTCATGGTTGTGGATTTCAGAATTCCCTGGCTGGTAAGTATACCAGTTACCCAACTTGCCAACCTCTAGTGCTGAAAGCCAGGAGAGAGCCAAGTATCATTTGGCTTAGAATAGTAGTCCTAAGTGTTAAAATGTGTAAGAGTGAGTGAGAGAGAGAGAGAGAGAGAGAGAGAGAGAGAGAGTGTGTGTGTGTGTGTGTGTGTGTGTGTGTGTGTATGCGGGGGATGGGGGGTTAGGAAATGGAGGGAGAGAGAGCAAGCCAGGGAAGGGGCAGGAGGAAGATGAAAATGATATGAATTTCAGTACAAATTGAAAACCAGGCAAGGCTCCCCCTACTTCAGCAACTGAGGAATGACATCAAGTCTGCTTTTGCTAGTGTTCATGTTTCATTTTGTAGCATTAGGTCTCTATCATTAGGCCTTCTCTTATCTTGTTAGTTATCCTGTGATACCTTTTAAAAATAGATTTGGACATTTAATTGCACCCTGCTGGCATAGTGGGTTTTGTGCTGGACTGATAACCAAAAAGTTAGTTCAAAAGCACAAGAGAAAGATGACGCTTTCTACTCCCATAATGAGTTTCTGTCTTGGAAACCCATAGGGGCACTGCTACCCTACAGGACTGGCTATTTAAAACACCACTCTGAGCCACTCAGCCTTAGTGTGAGGACAAGGAGCCCTGGAGGTGTAGTCGTTAGTGTGGGTCTGTGACCCGCAGGTCAGCAGTTAGAAACCACCAGCTGCTCTGGGAAAAATATGAGAATTTTTATTCCCTTGGGCAGGTCTCCCCAGTCCTACAGGATTGCTAGATAGGAGTCCGCATGACTTGGTAGCAGTAAGCTTGATTTGGAGCTCCTTCTTTTGGGTGAGGCACGTGATGTCAGCCGGTATTGATGACTTTGCAGGCATGTAATGTTGGCTGGGATTGATGACTTTGTAGGCCTTACATGGCCCTTGGGCTGGATGTAACCCACTCCTGTCCTATAAGGGCACTATGAGTTAGAATCAACTCAATAGCAGTGAGGGGTTTTTTCCCCCTAGTTGACAGTTACGGTTTATATAATTTGGTTATTAAGTCTAAAGTTGGTCATGAGGTACAATCTGCATGATATCTTTGGTGATAGGTCCAGATTTACTGAGAAAAATGTCAGTGTTCATGGAATACTGTGCATTCCCTAGTGTATACAAGAATAGGACATTGCCTCAGTGTAAAATGGCCCACAGGGCTACAAAGTGTTCCTCTTTGAGCTCCTCTACCTCTTCCAACAGCTTCTTTTGTTTTGTTTTTTGGGCCTCACTGCCCTCTGGTCCAACAGTTTCTTATTTCGGCCCTGAGAACTATCACTACGGTGAGGTAAAGGAGCCAAACAGGAAAGCATGAAATGTGACTAGGGCTTAAAAACGTTTTCTAGAGCAAACGAGCAGTTCATCAGTTTTACATGCAACAACTCATATACATTTTGTTTCAACTCACCCACTGCAATCCCTTCCATGTATCATCACTTATCCCACTCTCTCCCTATGTTTCTTTCCATCACTCCTCTCCTAGTTCTCTGAACTGTGTCTTTGGGTAAATGCTGACCCTTTTAAACTCAACTGGTTGACTACCCTAACATGAAGGCGAGCTCCGTTCCAGCTCTGAAGACAAACACAGGATGCTTGGGGACTCCCATCCATCTCCATCCAACCAGTAAGCCTGCTCTCTTTGTAATCTGAATTTGTTTCACCAACTCTCTCCTGGACCATCTAATGTGGTTCTTGACCATGGAGGCAAACACCATGTCATTCTTCGGGTTACAGTGCTTCTCAATCTGTGGGTCATGACCTCATTGGGAGTCGAATGACCCTTTCACAAGGGTCGCTCAATTCATAACAGCAGCAAAATTACAGCTGTGAAGTAGCAATGAAATTATTTTATGTTAGGGGGTGGGAGGTCACCACAACATGAGGAACTGTATTAAAGGGTCACAACATTAGGAAGGTTGAGAACCACTGGTGCAGAATGATGTATGGATTATTAGTTCATTGGGTCTTATTAGTCATTCATCTTTCACCTATCACCACTCTTTTTCCGCTCTGGATGAAGAGAGACCAATCACTGCAGGTTGTTGCCGACAAGCTTTCAAGATCCCCGTTGCTACCAATCAAAGTAGAGCATAGAACACTCTCTTTGTAGTCTATGTGATGGCTTTAGTGTGTTCCCCAAGACTCTAGTCCTGATCCCTCAGATCCAGCAACTCATCCCCTCAAGGTAAGAAACTGTAAGAGAAAGACAGCTATTGCACAGAACTACATTCCAAATTCTCATGACCTGGCTATCTAAAACACTTTAAGACATGTATTTATCCCAAAGTACCCAGCCCAAAGTGACCACAACTCTGTATGAGAAGCAAATACATTTTTTTGTGTGTGTGGAGGAACACAATTTCATTATAAGCTATAAAAAAGTTCAAACAAGAAATAGCATAATAGGGCTGAGCCCCGGTAGTGTAGTGGTTGTGCGCAGAACTGCGGGCCACTGGGATGGAGGTTCGATTCCAGCTCCACAGGAGCAAAGGCTGGACCGCCTACTTCCACCACCAGAGGGCAGTGATGCCCCCCCAAAAAACAAAAAAACAAACAAAAGAAATAGTACAATAAAGCAGAGCACCATATTAAGAACCAACAGATGCAGTGGTAACAAAAACAAACTCAAAGAATTAATATGCTGTACTCTTCAGTCATAAATTAATAAAAATAATTGTGTATTTAATAGCTAAATACATGAAAGGAAGAACACAGTAAACCCTTAAAAAGTTGATTTTAGATAAAGAAAAAAAGTTCCTAGAAATATGAAATATATTTTAAAAAATGAAATATAATAGTTGAAATAAAAAGCTCAGTAGACAGAATTTTAACAGCAGATTAGAATTAAGAGCTGGAAAACAAGTTAAACCGAAAACTAAAACTCATTACCATTTAGTCAGTTCTGACTCACAGTGACCCATTAAGATCGAATAGAACTTCTGTGGGTTTTTGTACAGACTGTCGATCTGTACAGAGTAGAAAGTCATGCAGTCACTGGTATTTTCAAACTGCCAACTTCGTGGTTAGCAGCTCATATAACCCAGTACACCACCAGGCCTTCTAGGGACCCAACACAAAGTTTTAAGGCTGCTTTTTGAATTAGCGGCACATAAAGGAATCTAAAGGGGTAAGAGGAGAGGAGTAGCATGTCTGGGAAACAGTTTCCCAATGATAATATGATAGAAAAGTCTTTGTTAGCCTAGAAGAATGAGCATTGTCATTATGCAAAACAATTTCTTGATATGTTTCCTGGTCTTTTTCTTGATAATGTAGCTTTTCATTTTCTTTTTTTTTTTCTTTTTTTTCACTGCCCTGGTGGGAGTAGGAAGCCCAGCCTTGCTCCTAGAGCGCTGCTGCTGGATTTGAACTGTCAACCCTGTGGGCCACAGTCCCGCACACAACCACTAGGCCACCAGGGTTCAGCCAACTTTTCATTTTCTTAAAACATCTTCCTAATAAGTCCTTGTGATTATCCTGAGTGTTTTTTTTCCAATCACACATTATTTATTAACTATTGTACATAGTATAATATGTAGTACTGTGTTCGTCCAGGTTTGCTAGAGAAACAAATCCAGGCACATTCATATATGTATAAGAAAGAGCTTTATAACAAAGAGCAATTGTATATTGAGAAAACATCCCAGTCCTCATCAAGTCCATATTTTCTATATTAGTCCATATGTCTGATATTAGGGCCTAAATTCCTCTTTAGACTCACACAGTACATTCAATGATGCCAGATGCAGGAAGATCACAGGCCAGTGGGTGGTGAGTCTTGTGGATCCAATGGCAGTAAAGCATTTCGATGCTGGTGCTGGCTCCTCCAGCTCTCTGAGAGTGGTTCTTCAACAGCAAAAGGCAACAGAGAGAGAGAGAGAGAGAGAGAGAGAGAGAGAGAGAGAGAGAGAGAGACCCATTTCATCTGGTGGTAGAATCAAGAGAGGAAGTTCCAAGAATCCTCAGAGAAGATCATGCCCACAAGGAGACACCCTCAGACTATGAGATTGACAGGCTAGACTCCACTCCTATACTTATTTGTCAAGTTGACATGAAATTATATAACTGCCACAAGTATATTTCTCATATTTTAATAATTTTTTACTCTCTCCTAAGGAGGGGAAGTTCAAAGAAATCACCTGTTTCTTTTAAGAAAAATCTACCAAGATTACTCCTTCTGGAACACCTAGGAAAAATGGGCATAACACGTCACAAAGCAGGTGATACGACATCTTGTGAGGTGGTGAGGGAAAGGGCTGAATGATCCAGGGGAGCTGTGAAAGCAGACACCCACACTTTATCCTAAATTATGGACTATAATACAAAAGTTTTTAATTGCTGGGGAATGCTGAATATTTTTCTTCACGAAAAGGGGGCAGTAAGTCAAATATCCTACTTTAATAAGCAGTCATCTACAGTGCAAGTATTGATCTCTCTCTCTCTGGAGAAAAAGTGAGTGATGAAAATTGAAGACATAGGGAAACAATTAGGTCAGTAGACTAAAAGACCACACAAACATTATTCTCCACTATTCTAACATCTGAGGAACTAGATGGTGCCAAGCTACAACTACCCACTACTCTAAAAGGGGTAAGAGAAAAAATGTGGATTAAAGCTCAAAAATTGTCATGACCTTAGATTTATTGATGGTTTCTTTCATCTGTGACACCAAAAGCATAAGCAAGAAAAAAGAGTTAGACATCATGAATATTAAAAAATGTTTGTACAAAGAACATTATTAAGAAAGGGGGAAACCAGTGTTCCCCCCACCACCAAAAAAGAAAGGGGAAAACAAGGTCCAGGATGGAAGTAAGTAATTACAAAGTATCTAGTACGCAGAATGTAAAAAGAACACCTACAACTCAAGCACAAAAAGAGAACTCAACCAAAAACTCAGCATGAAGATAAACCAGTGGTCATCTAGCTAACAAGCAACCAAGTCCACATGGAAGAAGCACTCCAATCTGTGTAAGCATGAGATGTTGATGGGATCAGGTACCAGGCATCAAAGACCCAGAACAAAAAAAGCATAGCAATGTGAATGAGGAGGAGCGGAGAGTGGAGACCCAATGCCCATCTGTAGGCAGTGGACATCCCCTTACAGAAGGGTCACAAGGAACAGAGGAGTTAGTCAGGGTACAGTATAGCACTGATGAAACATACAACCTTCCTTTAGTTCTTTAATGTCCCCCATCTTGACCCCAATCTACCTAACAAATCCGAGTAGACTAGAGGATGTACACTGGCACAGATAAGAGCTGGAAACACATGGAATACAGGACAGAAAAACCCCTCAGGACCAATAATAAGAGTAGCAATACCAGGAGGGGAAAGGGAAGGTACGTGGAGAAAAAGAAAACAGACCACAATGATCTACAAATAATCCCCTCCCTGGGGGGACGAACAACAGAAAAGAGGGTGAAGGGGGTAAATGCAAAACATGAAAAAATAATAATTTCTAAGTTAGCAAGGGTTCATGAGGAAGGCGGGGTGGAGAGAAGAGGGGGAATGAGGAGCTGACACCAAGGGCTCAAGTAGAAAGAAAATGTTTTGAAAATGATGGCAACAAATGTACAAATGTACTTGATTCAATGGATCTATGTATGGATTGTGATAAGAGCTGTATGAACCCCCCAATAAAATGATTTTTAAAAAGAAAATGCAAATCAAATCCACAATGAGGTACCATTTCACACACATGTCATCAAAAACATGGAAAAACAACACCAGAACCATCACATATCACAAGTGGAAATGTACATAAAATAGTTCAATCTCTAACATGAAAACTCTGAAAGACTACTGGGATTGTATCAAAGGGACTGAAAACTCAACTGGAAGAGTCAGAAATCTGGAAACCATGTGTACCTTTTCTTCTAAAACATGAAATAGTTGTATACCTTATATGCAAGGTGTATTTCTAAAATCTGACCAAAGGCTGAATGTGGGGCATTGCTCCACATGTAATTGCTCATGTGTAAATTCAGGATAAAGCTGAAGAAAATTAAAACAAGTTCACACGAGTCAAAATACAACATTGAATCTATCCCACCTAAATTTTGAGAACATCTCGAGAAGAGATTTGATACACTGAACACTAATGACAGGAGGCCTGATGAGCTGTGGAAGGACATCAAGGATATCATTCTCTCCACTCTAGGACTCAACTGTGAGAGGGAGCCTGTGGGCAGGCTGAAATGCTTGTAGGTGATCATCTGGATCCACTTGAGTTGAAGTGGGAGAAATGCAGCAATAAGGAGACAGGTTGAGTCTGGCCACTGACACCTGTAGACTTGCTTTACAGGAACTAGGGTTGGCTTGTCTGAAGTTTATAGAGTTGTGTGACACCAGAGCTTCTGGAATGACCTAGCCCAAGAGGCCTGGGGTTGTGGAGAATTTGTGATGGGATCATGGTCTACAGGCAAGACAACCAGTGGACACACTGGTGAGGCTAAGTAAAGCAGCCCCCATTCAGCTGACCAGAACTCAACAGGATGAAGAGAGAAGCATTTTGAGTCTGTGAGCTGTGCATATTGCTGATGATTTTATGGATGGCCTGTCCTGATTTGACTTTGTCTCACAAGGTTCCAAGTGGAATGAAGATTCATCTTATCAAAGAATATGACTGTCTCCTCAGAGCACAGAGTTTATTTAAGTGGACGGTGTAGAAATTGGATATCCAAAATTGGGTGGATAAAGGCATGTAGTGGCTGGCTTACAAACTTTCACATGTGGGAGAATATATTCATGAGAATATATTCATAGGATTATGGTGTAGGTGTTACTTGACTGTAATATTTAGGCAAAGATTATTGTTGTGCTGTTCACTTATAGAATATAATGTTTTTATAAATAGAGGGGGGTACAGATTGGTGACCCAAAGCCCATCAATAGGTGAAGCGACATCCTCTTACAGAGGGGTTGCAGGGAGGAGATGAGCCAGTTAAAGTACAGTGTAGTAACAACGAAATATGCATCTTTCCGCTACTTCTCAAATGCCTTCTCCCACCCACTATCATGCTCCCGGCTCTACCAGACAAGTCTGGCTAGGGCAGGGGATGTAGACTGGAGTCGGAAACATGGGGACTTTAGGATAGATGTTCCCTCAGGACTAGTGATGGGAGTGGTGACACTGGGAGGGTGGAGGGATGGTGGAGGAGAAAGGGGGAACCAATTTCAGGGATCTACATATAACCTCCTCTCGGGGGCAAGACCAACAGGGAAGTGAGTGAAGGGACACATTGGACAGTGTATGATATGAAAAATCAATAGCAAATTGTAAATTATTAAAGGTGCATGGGGGAAGGGGGGAAGGGAAATATGGGGAACTGGAACTGGGGGCCTAAGTGGATGGAGGGGCTTTTGAAAGTGATGATGGCAACAAGTGTGCAAATGAGGCCTCCATACAATTGATGTATGAATGGTTGTGAGGGGAGGTGTATGAGTACCCAATAAAATGTTTCATTAAAAAAGGGGGGGGGGGAAGGAGTAGCTTACACCAAGGGCTCAAGTGGAAAATGTTTGGAAATGAATGTGACAACATGTGTGCATATGTGCTTGATACACATGATGTATTGAATATTAGAATAGCTGTAAGAGTCCCCAATAAAATTATTTTTTTTAAAGAGTTGTGGGCTGAGCCCCAGTGGCGTAGTGGTTGTGTGTAGGACTGCGGCCCACTGGGATGAAGGTTCAATTCCAGCTCCACAGGGGCAAAGGCGGGGCCTCCTACTCCCACCACCCGGGCAGTGATGCCCTAAAAAAAAAAAAAGGGGGTTGTATGAGCCCCCAATAAAGGAAATTAAAAAAAGAATATAATGTTTAAATGAGGCTTTGATACATATTGAATTGTATGCATTTTAGTTTTACCCTATTAGGTACAGATAGGATTTTAGTATTGCTTTGTTTAAAAATTATATATTGGCTAAAGAGTTGTGGAAAAGTGCCATGCAGGTAAAAGGTGGTTTGTGGCAGTTACATAATCTGCCAACTTGCAAAAGGGTAGAGTCCAGGCTGTCAATCAGGTCACAGCCAATGAGGCCTCTGGGTGGGCATGACCTTCTCCTGAGGATTCTGGGAATTCCGATGGTCCTCCCTGGAGGCAGGACACACTCTTTGCTTGGTCTTACTGCTGACAAGGCACATGGAGCTACACTGATCAGCCAGAGCCCTGGAATTGGAGGAACTACATGGAGACCCACGCCAGCACGGAGAAGCTTCTACCACCACGGGATCCACAAGACTTTTCACCCACCGGCCTGTGATCTTCCTGCATCCCGTGTCATTGCATGTGTTGCATGAGTCTATAGAGGAATTTATAGCCTGGTCTTGGACATATGAGACTTATGGACTTGACTTGCGCTGGGCTGGGATATTTTCTTAATATACGATTTCTCTTTGATATAAAATTCTTTTTTACATATGAGTGTCTCTGAATTTGTTTCTCTAGTCCACCTGGATTAACACAGATTCAAAGAGTTGCACTAGGGAAATCTGTTGCACAGACTTCTTTAGAGTATTGAAAAGCAAGGATATTACTTTGAGGATTAAGGTGCACCTGATACAAGCCATGGTATTCTCCATTACATTGGATGCAAGTGACATTGGACGCTGGATAGGGAAGACTGTAGGAGAATAGGTGCATTTGAGTTGTGGTGCTGGAGAAGAATATTGAAAAGTGCCATGGCCTGCTAAAAAGACAAAATGATGTACGTTAGAAGAAGTAAGTAAAACCAAAGTGCTCTTTCAGCAAGGAGGGCAAAACTTTGTCTTATATACTTTGGACGTGTTGCCAGTAGAGACCCGTCCCTGGAGAAGGACATCATGTTTGGATTGACACAGTGGCTGCACGGTGGGCTCTGGCATAGGAACGACTCTGAGGAAGGACAAGACTGTGCAGAGCTGACTCAAGGGGACCTAACAACAACTACAAGAAGGTGTATTTCTACACCTCGTGACCCAGCATTACCACTTATTTATAGATTCCTCCCCCCAAACGTACATATGTACACCCAAATGTTTAAGATCACATATTCACAATACCAAAAATCTGAGAGAAGCCCAAATGTTTATCAATAAGAAAGAAGATGAATAAACCGTGGTCTATTCTAACAGTGTTATATGGCACAGTATGTGATGTAACTTAGCAAAACAACGCTAAGTGAAGATGTAGGTTACATCCAAAGTCATAGCTCTAATTTCCCAATTGTGAGCTCACTGAGGCCTACTGCAATTCCACTAAATAGCAAAGCAAGAAAAAAAGACACGTCGTACTGAAAAGCTAGATACTTTTGAAATCCTGCTAACGAAAAGTGTAACTCTGATCATAGCATATTAGCCACAAGGATCTCTTACCCAGCACTTGAGCAAATGAAATCCAAACACACTAAAAGTAAAATTCTCGCATGATAGTTTTGCTCCTACGGCCAAATGCACTTGGAATTTCTTTGTTCAAATCAAAACACTCACTTGATAAGAGTATTTTGACCATCTTCTAGCTTTCTACAGGTTTTAAACCAACCCTCCAACATATCCTCTTAAGTATAGTGAATACTTTAGCACAAGCATAGCCTTCTTTTTTCTTTCAAAAATATACTGTATACCACACTCTATGTAATGGCAAATGGCCTATTACATTATTCGAAAAAGTTCTTTAAAGTTATTTCATTTAGTATCAATTTGTACATATGTTGCCATCATTTCCAAAACATTTTCCATGTACAAATATTCTTGATACAACTGTGTATGGATTGTTATAAGGGCTATAAGTGCACCCAATAAAATAATTTATAAAAAATACTATCAATACTTAAACAGAAGCCATCTTAGTACTCTTTAGTGCAACAATGTTGAGATAATAACCTCTTTCATCAAATATGTTATCTCTATTGTTTTTTGTTTGTTTGGAGGTTTTTTTGTTTTTATCTTAGGCATTATACAAATAATTTTATTTATTAAGCTCACAATATGACCTTAGTAAGTACTAGTAATTTGATTCTTTTTATTTATTTTTTTCTCCTCTCTCTATATATATATTTAATAATTTTATTGGGGGCTCTACAAGTCTTATCACAATCCATATATCCATCCATTGTGTCAAGCACATTTGTACATTTGTTGCCATCATCATTTTCAAAACATTTGCTTTCTACTTGAGTCCTTGGTATCAGCTCCTCATTTTTCCCCTCTCTTCTTCACCCTCCCTCCCTCACTAACCCTAGATAATTTATAAATTATTATTTTGTCATATCTTACACTATCCGACGTCTCCCTTCACCCACTTCTCTGTTGTTCATCCCTCAAGGAGGGTGTTATATGTAGATCATGTGATCAGTTCCCTCTTTCTCCCCCATCTTCCCCATACCTTCCTGATATTGCTACTCTCATTATTGGTCCTGAGGGGTTTATCTGTCCTGGATTCCCTGTGTTCCAGCTCTTATCTGTATCAATGTACATCCTCTGATCTAGCCAGATTTGTAAGGTAGAATTGGGATCATGATGGGGGGGGGGGGGAGGTAGGGAGAAGCATTAAAGAACTAGAGAAAATTTATATGTTTCATCGATACTATACTGCACCCTGATTGGCTTTTCTCTTGCTTGTGACCCTTCGGTAAAGGGATGTCCAGTTGCCTACATATTGGCTTTTGGTCTCCATTCCATACTCCCCCTCATTCACAATGATATGATTTTTTGTTTTGATGCCTGGAGGCAAAGGCACTTAGAGAGGTCTAAATACAAGCATGTGAATATGTAAATATATATATATATATGATGCTGGGGAAATAGATCTATGTGTATATATTTATAGGTTTAGTATTAAGGTAGCAGATGGACATTGGGCCTCTACTCAAGGACTCTATCAATGCAAGAACACTTTGTTCAATTAAACTGACATTCCATGATGCTACTGTTTTATACTACCCTTCCTTCCTCCCTCAGTTAATACCAATATAAGAAATATACCTAATCCAATGCATTAAAGGTGCCCTGCTGGTGTCGTGGTTACACATTGGCCTGGTAGCCACTAGGTCACAGTTTGAAACCATCTGCTGATCCATGCGAGAAAGAAGAGGCGTTCTACTCCTGTAAACAGAGTCTCAGTGGCTCACAGGGGAGGGTCTACCCTGACCTTTGGTTGGGGTCACTATGCACTGGAATCAACTCGATGGCTGTGAGTGTTGAGTGAGAATGTACTGAAAAAAGTCATTTTTATTCTAAACAGATTCTAGGCAAGCAAGAGAAGGCCAAGCTTTAAAAGATTTATATCCATGTTAGATAATAAGTGCTTTATGAACATAAACATAACTCATTAGAAAAAGATCCAGAGAGATATTGTAGGAAGATTATGAGGTGTAGTTTGAGTTGGTATCTTTTGTTATTAATAAATTTCTTAAAACAAAGGATATATATTCAAAAGTTAAGACAAGAATACCAAAGCAATACGTGATTAAATGTCCAACAAAAGGCATTCACAAACGTGCTGGAAGATTACTAACATGAACCATGCCACAGGATCATGCATGGAGCCCAGGATGTTTATTTTGTCAGATGAATAATAAACAGTGCCAAAAGGATAAATAAAGATGAGAGGATCCCGAGCTGAGCCCCGGTGGCGTAAGTGGTTGAGTGCGGGACTGCGGCCCGCGGGCTTGGCAGTTCAAATCCAGCGGCAGCTCTCAGGAGCAGCACTGGGTAGCGCCCACAACCACCAGAGGCAGTGATGCCCCCCCCCCAAAAAAAAAAAAAGAAAAGATGAAAGGATCCCATATAAATAGAACCAAAAAAAATTTTTTCCTCTCGTTTTTTAAAAAGACTCAGCATTCATTTCAAAGGTGTGGCAGTGTCCCCGACTCCTACGCTAATCTCTGCACAGGTCAGAGCCGGATCTTTTGGAAACTTCGATGTTGCTGCAAGGTCTGTTGTTGGTTAGGTCAGGGGAAGAAGACCTGACGTGTTTTGTCCTCCAGGATATGGTTTTTCCTTAATTCTGCCCTTTATAGAAGTAATGTATGAGTTTGGGGTAGTAAACTTCTGTTTTTGGGGTTTTTTTTAAGATTAAAAATAAAATGTTAAATCCCATGTAGGCCCTGTACAAGGCACACTTTTCCCTTACCATATTTTTCGGACCGTAAGATACACTTTTTCCCCCAAAGTGGGGGAAAAACAAGAGTATGTCTTATGGTCTGAAGGTGTGGTCCCCCAGAACATTTGTTTATGATCCCATGTGCCCACTTACTGTCCACTGCTGTTTGCATGCTGTGGATTGCTGTGTGTGCGGGGAAGTCCTGCCTCCTGGAGTCTCCATGTCAGTCAGGCTACATGATCAGCACAGCACATGCCTCCCCTCATTTGTTCATGAAAGTGATGATGGTTTTTAATCCTACTGTTGAGTTTACACTGTTAAATATTACCATATTTTGCTTTACTTTAATAAATATTTTAGTAAACTGGTACTTGGTTCAGAATACTTTTTTCTTGTCTTCTTACTCTAAAAACTGGGTGCATCTTATGGTCCAAAAAATACAGTAATTTATTTTACATAAACATTCAAACTCCCATTAGAGTGATGCTTTAAAAATGTTTTCTTCCTTTATAAGTAGGATATTTATTTTAAATGAGGCCATAAGGATACTCAACTTTAGAAGAAAAGAGAACATTAAAAATGTTATTAAGTTGGGCTGAGCCCTGATGGCATAGTGGTTGAGTTCTGGACTGTGGCCCACTGGCTTTGCAGTTCAAATCCAGCAGCAGCTCTCCAGGAGCAAGTAGGGAGCCTCCTACTCCCACCAGAGGGCAGTGATGCCCTCCCCAAATGGTATTAAGTCTAAACTAATGGAACGTTACAATAATGTACCAACAACTCACAAATACCTAAATCCAAGTTTCCCCAATTGTTAAGATTTTACCACATCTGCCCTAATTTTCTCTTAACCATCCAAACACACTCGTGTGCATACACATATTTTTCCCAACCATTTGCAGGCATGATGCTTCATCACCCCTTAATACTTGTGCATATTTCCTAAAATCTTGAATGTGCTCCGACCTAACCACAGTATCACCATCATTAAGTTAACATCTGTTTAAGCAAGAGACGGAATTTAAATGTCATCAAGTGTTTCAAAATTATTCAGGGTCCAATCCAGAATTGCGATTTGCATTTCATTACTAAGTCTTTTTGGTTTTCTTCACATTGAAACATTTCCTCAGTCTTTCGTCGTCTTTCATGGTGCTGACATTTCTGAAAACCATGTATTTTGTAAAATGTTCCTCAATCTGGATTTATCTGCTATTGCCTCCAAATCTAATGGAGAGGCAATGATGAGATTGCTAGCACCTTGCACCCACAATGAGAGCCCAAGTTCAAACCCCTCAAATAACAAATGCTACGGAGGGTTCAGAGAGATTGAAACACATACCCAGTGCTGGTGGGCTGGTCATAGTGACAACCACTGGGGAAAGGAATATGGCGCTCCCTAAAACAACTGGGTCCTAGAAACATCATAGGACCAGCAATACTTTGCTAGGCATACACCCCACAGTAAGAGACAGAATGTGACGGATGTGTACTCTCCCATGTTCGCTGCAGCACAAGTTCACAATAGCCAGAAGCTGGAAACGGTTCAAATGCCCATTAGAAGAAAAATGGATAAAGAACTGGAATACATTCCTAACAATAAAGCATGGTAACCACTAAACACCTTATGACATGGAGGGATCTGGAAACCATTGTGCTGAGTGAAGTTAGCCAATCATAAATGAAGTGAGCCAATCATAAAAGGTCATATACCAGGGAGGGGCGAAAAATTAAAAAAAGCAAAAGGTCAAATACTGTAGGAGTCCACTACACTAATATGAAGGCACGTAATCTTCTAATCCAGTCCCCCACACAACGAGACAGAGAGACTGCCAAGGGCCCATTAAACTTTTATATGCACAGCTTACAAACCACTTCAACAGAGGAGACCTCACTTCAGATGGGGTCAGTTTCTCAAGATAGAGGAGAGGGAAAAGACCATTTCGTCGCTCACCTCAAATGAACAGACAGTCCCTACCACAGTGGTAAGCAACCTTACTAATAATTCAAGAAAATATGATGGGGGGGGGGGGTTGGACATTACGTCTCAGAGAAGGAGAGTATACGTCTGTTGGTGGGTAAACAGGGTGGAGCAATCCCACCCTGTTTGTCATCAGAAATACTTACATAGAACACCCAGCAGTGTGATCCTAATGAGACACTTTTGACCTGGTTTCTATCCAGTCCTTGGTGCTCTGGATCATGTGCTACTGACTACTGGGGCTTTATACTCTGTCCTTGCAGGCACGGAACATCCTTTGTAGGCCACAGGAGGAGTAGATGTAGAAACTCCCCTGCACTTTGCCTCATACTCACCTGTAGCAGAGTGAAGGAGCTGACTGACTACTCCCTTGGCCTTAAGGCTTCACCACCCTTAAGCTTGTGAGAAGCAGATGGTTGCTATCCCAAGGTTGTGGAATTGGGGTGGTCGGACTTTGGTTCAGATCTCTTGCTTTGAGGGTGCCCAATGCATAGTGGCCAGGCCTACCATATATTTACTCTTTTAATATGTCCTTGCTTTCTTAGGGCATGCATTATTCTGGTAGGCACGGTTCTGCCTATGTGAATGAGTGCGTTTGAAATTTCTGCCTCAGCACCAACTTGTATTATTTGTGTAAATAGTAACCAATCACTGGAGACTTTAATCTATATAAGTCAACATTTCATGTATTGCCTATACTTGTATAATTTATTTTTCTCAATGGTGCTTTTTTTTCCCAGTTCATATAATTTATAGTAGTGAGCACACAGTTTAAAAATCACCAATTTCACCATCGTACTTAACTAAACAGCATTGTAAGTTACACCCCACTCCAGCAAATAAAATATAAAATGATTGCCAGAGCTAGATGTCTGTCTTAGTTTTTAGAACAAAAAATATGAGACTAGTAAGAGAAAAAAGAATTATACACATTGACCACAAAAAGAAAAAAAATGTTTTAAAAGTCTATTTTCGGGCTGAGCCCCGGTGGCATAGTAGTTGAGTGTAGGGCTGCGACCCACTAGCTTGGCGGTTCGAATCTAGTTGTAGCTCTCCAGGAACAAGGCTGGGTAGCTCCCACGACCACCATAGGGCAGTGATGCCAAAATAAAGTCTATTTTCTCACTCTTTCGCGGAACGAACGAAAAATCTTAACATAAATGGTATTAAAAGAAAAAAAGAACCTGGTAACTCTTCAAGTAACTAAAAATAATGATCTAAGGCCAACAGTGTTTTAAGTTCTATACTATTGGCTCGGTTAATTACAGTGTCAATAGAATTATCCTATGCTCCAGGGGATGATTTATAATGTTCACTATAATAAAATAATGATGTCTCTAAAGTGACCTAGAGACATATAAAAACCATAGATATATGAGTGAATTTTGGGCTCACACATAAATCTACTCCGATTCTAAGAATAATTAGATGTTATAACATGGTCCTACTCAGTATTTGCCTTCCTGAAGAGATCACTGAAATATGCGTGCTCCTCTAAAGTGTGGTAAAGCAATCAGATGGTGCCCAGCTGTAAGGAAGAATAGGCTCTGGGGTCTTCAAGGATAGTCTTTGTTAGATAGTCATCTAAGTTACATGTCCACCAAGCCCACATGGAAGAGGCACACAAACATGTGTGGTCCAAGGATTCTAAATAATAAAATCCAAATCCAGAGGAGGAAATGGTATCAGAGCTTGAATTATGAGCACCCAGTGTGTAGAAGTGTAAGCCCAAAATCTAATTGCAGGATCTCCATATGGATTAAGCCTCTGGCGAATTCCCTCTGACCATAGTTAAGTTGCTATAAGACAAAGACAATTTTGATGTCTATGGCAGATGTAGCTAGGTTAAAATGTAAGGCCTTATCATTTGATCCCCTTTTTAACCCTTCCAAGCGTTGTTTCGGTTTTTACTGTTTTCTTTTTTCTACTGAGGTTTGTCTCGGTTTTATTTTGTCATTGTTTTTGAGGGTTTTTTTTTTCACTTCCTGTTTGTGCTTTGCATGATTTCCTGTATATGAAATCCAGACTAGGTAAATCTTTAGAGGCAGTAACTGGATTAATAATTACCTAGGAGCATGACAGGGAAGGCTGAGTGCTTGGGGTGGTGGGGGAGGGAATGGGGAGCTAACAAGGAGTACAAGAAGAAATGTTCTGAAATTGATTTCAGGTGATAACTGCATAATTCTTCACACTATGATTTAATGATTAAATTGTGTGAAGTATATGCCAATAAAACTATTTTCAAAACATTATACTAGATGATAGTTTATTAAGTAAGCAATAGCCTCACTAAAAAGTTTGAAATACTGTGAGAATTGCCATATATGACACAGAGACATGGACTGAACACATGCTGTTTGAAAAATGGCACTGATAAACTTGTTCGACCCTGAGCCAGGCTGCCCCAAACCTCTAATGGTAAAACCAAAGTGTAATACCCGTGGAGTTCAATAAAATAAGGTATGCATATATTGGTACTTAGAAACCAAGATCTTAGTCAAAGTGTGTTTGCTGCTTCTAAATTGTCATTGTTTCTAGATCTTCTCAAGAGTCAGAGCTAGGGAATTCATATACAAGTAAAATATATGTAGACACACTCACACACCCATATGGTCCTTTATGGATTTATTAACTGAAAAGATTCCTTTTTTTTTTTAGGCATCACTGCCCTTTGGTGGTGGGAGTAGGAGGCCCAGTCTTTGCTCCTGGGAGCCGGAATTGAACCTCCATCCCAGTGGGCCGCAGTCCCGCACACAACCACTATGCCACCGGGGCTCAGCCAAAAGTTTCCCTTTTAATTCTAGCCTAAGACCATTGGATGGTCTTAAGATCTTAACTTTGGCAAATACACAAGTTTTGGCATGCCCTCACAGAAATAGATAATAGAGACAGAGAAAGACAAGCAAGACTTTTAATGATCCCAGCCCAATGTTCTTTCCTTCAAGTAGGCAATACTGTCATCCCCTGAAGGATGCTGGGGGAATCCAGGGGGGCTGCAAAAACATATATCTAAACTCTATCCTAGATTATAGGCTACAATACAAAGCTTTTAATTCCCAGGGGAATGCTGAGTACATTTTTTTCCCCCTGAGCAGAGGCTGCTAAGTCAACTACGTTTTGAAACTTAGTGACTGGCCTGAGGAAGTATCCTCCAGAAAATGTCATCCACATGCAATTGACGGTGATAGGTGTTCCATTTGTTGAGATGATAATATTTCACAGGTATAAATTCTGCGGTGTGAAGTTAATAAATTTTTTGTTTTGTAGTACTGGTAAGTGAAATATATCATTAATCGTAAACTCTTCAAAACTAAGGATCAACTACAGAAACCGGGTGGAAATGAAACAGCAGTCTCTGTAAGATGTGAAAATAATGATAACTTACAATTTATCAAGGGGTCATAGGGGGTGGAGGAAAAAAGAGGAGTGGAGACCAAGGGCTCAACAGAAAGCAAGTGTTCAGAAAATAATCACAACATATATAAAAATATACTTGGTACAACTGATATATGGATTATTATAAGAGCTGTAAGAGAGCCCGATAAGCTGATCTTTTAATGATAATAATTTTTTAAAGTTCACAGACAGGGCTAAGCCCCGGTGGTGTAAGTGGTTGAGTGAGGGACTGCGGTCCCCGGGGTTGGCAGTTCAAATTCAGCGGCGGCTCTCAGGAGCAGCGCTGGGTAGCGCCCACGACCACCAGAGGCAGTGATCCCCCCCCCTCCAAAAAAATTTAACAGACAAAAAAAATAACAAAAACTAAGGGTCAGAGGATATATATTGTATGATTCTGCTTATATGAAATGTGAGACTAAATAAAACCAGAGAACAAAAGTTGATGAATGGTTTCTAGGCACCGGGGGAGAAGGAGGGGAAGAGTAACTGCTAATATACTTGAGATCTCTTTTTGAGATGATGGAAACGTTCTGAATTATATAACAGTGGTGGTTGCACAACTTTCTGAGTGTATTAAAAATGACCTGTATTTTAAGAAGGTGAACTTGGGCTGAGCCCTGGTGGCGTAGTGGTTGAATGCGGGACTGGGGTCCATGGACTTGGCAATTCAAATCCAGCAGCAGCTCTCCAGGAGAAGGCTGGGTAGCTCCCACGACCATGAGAGGGCAGTGATGTCCCCCCCCCCAAAAGAAGGTGAACTTTATGAGAGTTAAGTCTTTCAAAAAAAAAGAGGCAGTCCACAGTGTAAGGTTCATCAATGGCACACCAGTCATTAACTTTTAGGGAATCTTGTGTGGCCAAACTTCCCAAGCTTCTCTATGCACCAAGCACAGCAGCCATGAAAGGCAACATGGCCACTTATGGGAAAAGGTGCTTTATCATAAAAGGTCAGTGTGTCCTGAGTATTATTGGATTTTTTAGCTTTTTACTTCATTAGTTGACAGAGGTCTAACTTCTCAAATTTGAACATATTGTAGGCATGTTTGGGAGTCTCACTGTTAGAATTCTGTGCCCTGTGGTTTTTGGAATAGTCAACTCAGCAGATGCACAGAGTATGTTTTTGGGACTCCATGCCAATGCCCTCTCCATTTCAGCCACAGTCTCTCTGCTTGTCATCGCCGGGACACAGGCGTGTCAAGAACTAAGCCTAGTGTCCTTAAGTTTTTCATCCAGTTACCAATTAAATGGACATTTAATAGAATATGTAATAATAGAATAATAATATATATCTTATAATAGATGTGAATTTCTTTTTACAGGAGTAGTTGTGGACTTGGGAGCAACTAATCAAAGAACACTGTTAACTTTTCCTTCAGTGTCTGTCATCTTCAATCAGAAGAACGGAAAAAAAATTAAAACAAAAGTCTGTTATCCTAAATTCATATAACTACATATAATAAAAGATATGTACTTAATTAAACTTTCAAATAATGGACTATTTTAATAAGTTTGCATCATGTATATTCTTGAAGTTATTAAAGCTTAAAACAGCACTAGGACTTTGGGGACACTCTCTACTTTTGCTTAACTTGTTATAAATCTCAAATGTAGCTGTAGTAATTTTAGAAGAAATACAAGCTGGAAAATGCAGATAGCCATAATGAACAAGACAACTTGTACCCACTAGTGAGATAAGTGATTTTTTTCTCCAAAAAAGAAACAAGACATGTAACATGCTGAGGGTAGAAATTTGAGAACAAATGAACAAGGACCTCTTCTCTTGAGAGAGAATTTAAGTGGTTAGATATATTAAACCCAAATGTTCAATGAAGACATTCTGGGTGCTAATGAGTTGGCTAATAGTATTCTGAAGAACGCTTTTTCATTCAAACAAACAAATAGACATATACATATACACTTGGAAATGGGCCTGAAAACTAGCAAATCCAGTGAGACAGAGCATGTCGGAGCTGGCAGAGGCTGTAGAATCCATGTCCCTGATAATTATATATCCATGAGTCTAATGCTTACAACTAGAAAAAGATATTAAAAACAGTAAGACATTAAGCAACACATGTCTTTAAATAATCCAGTCAAGGAAAGATAACATTTAGAAACTCTTAGGGTTCTTTTCAAACATACCTATTAGGTAGATTAAAAAGGTGACACTGACAATTCTAAGTGTCATCAATAGATAAGAACTATTCAACAGGAAATACCACTTGTTATTGTTAACAAAAGGTTTAGAATTCAAGGTTAACTATTTTCAGCCAGAGCATTGATAAAGACACTCCCAAGGATCTCATAAACCAAAGAGGAACTAAGAAACCTAGTCTAAGTCTCTTTACAAAGCAGTCCTTAACCTTCTTGTTCCTTGACCTTTGAATACAATTCCTCAAGTTGTGGTGACTCCCCAACCATAAAATTATTTTCAGTGCTATTTCATAACTGTAATTTTGCTATTGTTAGGAATCCAGCAACCCTTGTGAAAGGGTCATTTGACTCCCAAAGGTGTCATGGTCCACCCAGGTTGAGAACCAATGCTTTAAGAGTAGCAAACACAAACCAGAGTGTAGTGCACTTAGGCAGTTATAGGCCCAAAAGGCATGCCATGTGTAC
The DNA here is from genome assembly GCA_004026705.1 of Nesogale talazaci. Lineage (NCBI taxonomy): Eukaryota > Metazoa > Chordata > Mammalia > Afrosoricida > Tenrecidae > Nesogale > Nesogale talazaci. The sequence goes on from PVJH01013263.1 coordinate 50,679, forward strand.
ACTGACCAAAACAAAATGAGATGGAATTTATCCTAAAGCACAAAGATCATGAACAGGCTGAACACAGGATGATTACCAAATGCTAAAATAGTAGCATTAATAAGTACAACCCTAGGACTGAGTCCCAGTGGCGTAAGGGGCTGAGCCCTGGTGGCGTTAAGTGGTTGAGTGCGGGACTGCGGGCTTGGAGGTTCAAATCCAGCAGCGGCTCTCAGCACCAGAAGCAGTGATCCCCTCCCCCCCCCACCCGACCCCAAAAGCTTACAGGAGTTTGTTTTTAAACAGAGTAATGAAGGTGAGCACTGTTCATTTTTGCAGTAGGAACCCTGTGAACTACTTGTTACTATAAATGCAGGACTGAAAATACAATTCTGTTTTAAAGAACTCAAACTTGACTGCCATCTAGTTAATTTTGACTTACAGTGACCTTGTAGAATAGAACTGTCCCTATGGGTTTCCAAGGCTGTAATCTTTATGAGACAGAAAGTCTCATTTTTCTCCCATGGAGCAGCTGAGAGCTCAAACTGCTGATCTTGTAATTAAAAGCCCAACATGTGACTACTACACCATCAGAGTTCTCCTACTTTCAGAACGGCATGAATTAATATGCAAGGGTAAGTAAGAAAGTATTGCTAGTAGGGTTTCATTATGTATATCTGAGTTTACTGCCAAACAAAACACGCTTAAACATGTGTCTGTAATCAGTGGAGGGCTAAAAACAAGTTCTCTACCTATTACTTGTCTTAGGCTCATTAGGGTGCCTTCCAAAAGTAGGGATATGCATATATATATATATATATATATATATATATATATATATTGCCAAAGGGAGGGGAATTGAGGTCAAGGCTAATATAAAATTTTTAACTAAACTCAAGTGACTATTTTCCCAAAATCATGAAAGTTTTACAACAAATTTACAGGAAGGATGCCTCACGTGAAAGAATCATTTTTAGATGGACTAGCATTTTAAGGAAGGTCAAAACAAAACAAAAAAACACTGCTATTGAGTTGATTCCAATTCATGTTTGTTTGTTGATGATGCACCCTGCCATCGGTTCCAACCTATAGGGACCCTGTGTACAACCCAAGCCCTGTCCGTCCTCTCCTGCACCATCCTCACAAGAGGAGCCCATGGTGGCAGGCATGATGTCAACCATCTCCTTTCTTGTTCACTGCCCCTCTACTTTCCCAAATATGATGCACGTCTCCAGAAACTGTTTTCTCCTGACATGTTCAAAGTATGTTGGACAAAGTTTCCCCATCTTTGCTTCTAAAGAGCACTCTGGTCATTCTTCTTCCAAGGCAGACTGCTTGCCCTGTTAGCAGTCCATAGTATTTTCAAGATTCCTCTTCAGCACCACAATTTAAATGCATCTCTTCTTCGGTCTTCTTGATTCAAGGTCTAACTTACACATGCGTATGAGGCAACTGAAAATACCATGTTTGGGTCAGGTACATTTTAGTCCTTAAAGTAACATCCTTACTTTTCAATATTCTAAAGAGGTCTTGTCCACCAGATTTATCTCATACAACTTGTCTTGACTGTGGCTTTCATGAACATTGATTGTATCTCCAAGCAAGGCAAAATCCTTTACAACTTCAGTCTTTTCTCCATTTATCACTTACTGGCCCATTTGTGACAATTGTAGTCTTTCAAAATAATTTTTAATCATTTTATTGGGGGCTCATACAACTTTTATCACAACCCATCCATCCCTCCACTGTATGTCAAGCACATTTGTGCATTCGTTCCCATCACCATTCTCAAACATTTGCTTTCTACTTAAGCCCTTGATATCAGCTCCTCATTTTTCCCCCTTCCTTCCTACTCCCCTCCTTCCTCATGAACCCTTGATAATTTATAAATTATTATTTTGCCCTATCTTACACTGTCCGATGACTTCCTTCACCCACTTCCCTGCTGTCCGTACCCCAGGGAGGGAGTCATATGTAGATCCTTATAATCAGTTCTCCCTTTCTGTATTGCCTGTATTGCCACTCTCACCACTTGTCCTGAGGGGATCATCTGCCCTAGATTCCCTATGTTTTCAGGTTCCTATCTGTACCAGTGTACATACTCTGGTCTAGCTGGATTTGTAGAGTAGAACTGGGATCATGATAATGGGGACTTGGGGGTGGGCTGGGAGGAAGCATTGAAGAACTACAGGAAAGTTGTATGTTTCAACATTGCTACACTGCAAACTGTCTGGCTAGTCTCCTCCCCGAGACCCTTCTGTAAAGGGATGTCCCATTACCTATAGATGGACTTTGAGTCCTCAATTTATACTCCCCCCTCTTTTACAATGATATGCTTTTTTGTTGTTTGATGCTTGGTACCTGATCCCTTCGACCCTTCCTGGTCACACAGGCTGGTGTGCTTCTTCCATGTGGGCTTTGTTGTTTCTGATCTAGATGGCCACTTGTTTACCTCCAAGCCTTTAAGACCCCAGATGCTATATCTTTTGATAGCTGGGCACCATCAGTTTTCTTCAACATATTTTCTTGTGCACACATTTGTCATCAGCGATCATATTAGGAAGGTGGGCACACAGTGATGTGACTTTTTGTTCTCTGATGCCTTTGGCATTCACATTCTTTACATTGAGTTGTAATCCATACTGAAGGCTGCAATCCTTTGTCTTCATCAACAAGTGTCTGAAGTCCTCCCCACTTTCAGCAATCAAAGTTGTGTCATCTGCATATTGCAGAATGTTAATAAGCCTTCCTCCAATCCTGATATCACGTTCTTCTTCATATAAGCCTGCTTCTCTGATGATTTTCGCAGCGTAAAGACTGAATAAATATGGTGAGAGGATACAATCCTGTTGCCCTCTTTTCCTTACTGTTCCATTTGTACAATTGCTTCCTGATTGAGGTAAGTTCCTCATGAGAACAAGGGAGTGTTCTGGAATTTTCATCCTTCTCAAAGTTATCCACAGTTCGTTATGATCCACACAATCAAATGTCATGGAATAATCAATAAAACTCAAGTAAGTATCTTTCTAGTATTCTTTGCTTTCAGCCAAGATCCATCTGATGTAAGTACTGCTATCTCTTGCTCCACATCCTCTTCTGAACCCAGTGTGAATCTCTGATTGTTCCCTATCAATTTTCCACTACAACACCTGTTTGATGATCGTCCGAAAAGTTTACTTGTGTTTAGTATCAAAGATACTGGTCTCTAATTTGAGCATTGTGTTGGGTTACCTTTTTTAGGAATGGGTAATAATATGTATTTCTCCCAGTCAGTTGGGCCAAGTAGCTGTCTACCAAACTTCCTAGCACAGACAAGTGAGTACGTCAAGTGCTTCATCAGATTATTGAAACATTTCAATTAGCATTCCATCAATTCCTGGAGCTTTGTTTTTAGATAATGCCTTCAGTGCAGCTTCAATTTCTTCCTGCAGCACCACTGCTTCTTGCTCAAATGCTACCTTTTGAACTGATGGAATGTCCACTAATTCTTTTGCATGTAGTGAGACTGTGTGTTTTTTCTATTGTCTTTTGATGCTTCCTGCATCATTCAATATTTTGCCTATAAAATTTTTAATATTGCAACTGTAGGCTTGAACTTCTTCTTCACTTGGTTCAGTTTAAGATATGCTAGGCATGCTCTTCCCTTTTGGCTTTTTAATTCTAGGTCTTTGAACATTTCATCATAATATTTGGCTTTGTCTTCTCGACAAAATTAAAATTAAAATTCTACATTCAGTCCCTTGACGTCATCATTTCTTCCCTTTACATTAGCCACTTTACAATGAAGAGTTAGTTTCAGAGTAACACCCACTTCTGATGTCCACTTGGATCTTCTCTTTCTTGTCTTTGGAATGACCTTCACGAATGATGTTCTTGATCTCCTCACACAGCTCATCAGGTCTTCTGTCATGCGTGTTCAATGAGTCAAATCTCTACTTGAGATGGTCCTGAAACTCAAGTGGGATAAACTAATTGTCATATTTTGGCTCTTGTGGCCTTGTCTTAAGTTTCTGCAGCTTTATCTAGACCTACATGTGAAGGGGAACCCAAAAAACCCAGACGGTATTTTCCTCAAAACTATGTATTTTTTTTTAAAATTTTACTGCAAAGGAGGGGTTGTTTCATTTTAGATTTTGAACACGTACATCTTGATTGTTTTATCTCTAGTAATTTTATTAACAGCAGACTAAGTTGCTCACTCCCTCTCTCAGTCCTATATTGTTAAATCTCTATTTTAAAAAGTCACTGACCTTGATTGAGAGTCTTTCACTACTCATGTGAGTGTGACCATCCATCACTGAGTCTTGTCTATTCTATTTCTAAATCTCCAGTTCGCTTTACTGCCACGGTCCACATTATCTATCTCATCTGCCACCTTAACAAGTTGAACAGTTTCCTAATTAATTCAGCATATTCTCTGCACTACCATATGATGCTTTAAGATGGATCCTGTCCCTCTCAAACCTAAAATCTTTCGATGCCTTCTCATTACCTTTTTTGTGCAACAAGACCTAATACATCTCTCTCCAACTTCAGACTTCTCCCGCCTTGCACGTTCGCTCGATTCTCCAGCCTCTTTCAGTCCTCACTACTCCTTCCCACCACAGACACACCACAGTAGCTGGTCTTACCACTGGTGAAACCCTTGATCAGAAGCACTCTTTTCCCAACACAGCGTTTGTTTCAATTCAACTACCAGTTGCTAAAAGGGGCTTTTCCCTCAATCTTTACATTGAACATCTCTTATCTCTGTCCCCACCCACAGTCCTTGTTCTTTCGTTGCTCAATGTACACTTTGAAATCCAGTATTTGAATACATGTTTATTTTATGTCTCTTTCCCCTATTAGTCCCTGAATTCTCTTAAGGATAGAAACCAGGCTAATTTGCCTGGCACACACAATGTCAGGTATCTAGTAGTTGTTTATTTGGAAACAAAACAAAGCCAAATAGAATTTTGATATAATTCAGTTGGATAAAATATGGGAGAAAAATCAGATAATAAGCTTTGAGACAGACAAGGGTAGAGAGAAAGGAATTCAAGTGTATAAATGGGTTTCCCATAAAAACATCATGCTTGCCTTCTCCATTTTGAGTAATAATGATAACATACATTCATTAAATATTTACCATATTTTAGAGGTTTGAAATACATAAAATGACAAATATCAAAAATAAGTGAGAGTTAGAGGGTTAAATAACATCGCCAATATTGCACAGAAATTTCAGAGCTGATGCAACCACTACACTCCCTAAAACAAAAGCAAACAAGTTTAACGGTAAATATCACTCACTTAGGAAAGATGAAGAAGTCTCCAACCATGGAAAATCCTGAGGTTTCTGAAGAAATTCCTCTCTAAAGAGCATGAAAACCGCCATGAGAGTCTCTCATCTCATGGGAGATACACACCCACTCACTCATTGCCACCCAGTTGGGGCCAACTGGTAAAAGTGTCTGGGAGACCTAAAAATCGGAAACCAGCTCCAATTAGAATTCAGCAGAAACAAAATTTCTTGAAAGGAAGACCACAGACTCTCTGGAAATCTAGAGAATGAGGCTCTCGAGGAAATGAGAGGAAGCAAGAGACGAAGACCCTAAATGCAATTCTCACCAGCTAGAATCCTCGGAACCCAATGAATGCTTGGCTCACCTCCACCCACACTACCAGACTCTGAGATGGTCACCCATTGTGTCACGACAGCCCGCACTCCTTCCGGATTCCTGCCCTAGGAAGGCTTTGCTGACTTGGCTCCGAGTCTGAGAGCCAAGGGTCAAGATGTGGAAACTACCTTAGCATACTTCATATCCCACCAAATAAGGAGGCCCTCTGGCTTTAGGGGAACCAAAATATAAAGATGGCCATTGTACGACTTGGTGCACCCTTTCTAACCTATTTGGTACAGTATTTCAAATGAATTATTATTCATTTTAAATGGAGAGTATAAATTATTGGCAACAGAGCAAAATGCTACATAAAGGTTTGATAGAAATATTAAGGGTCTTCAAAAGAAGTTTGTGGAAAATGGAATTACGAGACAATAATTTTTTTTTAGGAACTTCTTGACGCTCCCTCATGTCATTCTTGTCTTCTTGTATCTTTCTGGGTTCAGGGTTTCTAATTATTTTGGAGTTAATGGTATGCCCAACTTAAAATCTGATGGACAAGGCTCTCACTTTTGTAAACAATGAAGCAATGGCGAATTGCTTCTAATAGCAGGCTGTGCCTGGTTTTTGAAAAGCGTTTCCTGCTGCGGTTGCTGTCAGGTGCCACCAGTCAGGCACTGACGCATAGTGACCCTTGCACACTGCAGAAGCAAACAGGGCCTGGCCCAGCATCACTCTCAGGCCAGCCATGCTCAAGCTCACTGCTGTAGCCACTGTGTCCATTCATCTCAGTGAAAGTCTTCCTCTCTCACACCGCCCTTCTATTCTACCAAGCAGGATGCCCTTTCCCAAGGACCGGTCTCTCCTGACAACATCTATAGAGTACACGTGATGAAGTCTCTTCACCCTCACTTCTAAGGAGCATCCTGGCTATACTTCTCCCAAGACAGTTTTTCCTTCCTTCCTTCCTTTTTTTCTTTCTTTCTTTCCTCCCTCTTTCTTTCTCTCTCTCTCTTTATTTTAGCAGATATCCACATCTTCCTTGGTGGACCCACTAGATGGGTTTGAACCTCAAACCGCTCAGCTATCAGTTGGATGCTTAACTGTTGTACCATCTCAAACAAAATTCAGTGCCAGGGAATTGATTCTGACTCATAGTGACCTTATCTATCTAGGGATCCTGGGGTTACAGGAGCAGATGGCCTTTTGCTACACCATGAGAAAACAAAAAACACCTCACTGCCACTGAGCCAATTCCAACTCTTAGTTCTATAATGCAACCTTCAAAAATAGAGCAAAAGAAGGCTGATCAAAAAGATAGAGGCAAGACTAAACAGATTTAAGAAGTTGATACAATGGTCATTTCTCTACATTACACATATCCTAGACCTTGCTGTTCTCCACCATGCTGCCGCATCGTGTAGACAAGTCTAGGACCCTTACTGGGTCACTGTGAGTCGGAACAGACTGGATGACAGAGTGTTTGGTTGAGCATTCGTAGTGGTTCAGTGATAGCATTCTCACCTTCGTAGTGTTGAGAATAAACAGTTCGTAGTGGTTCAGTGATAGCATTCTCACCTTCCATGCGGGAGACCCAAGTTCAATTCCCACCAAAACTCCTCAAGCACAGCTGGCACCTGTCTGTCAGGGGTAGCCTGTCTGTTGCTATGATGCTGACAAGGTTTCAGTGGGGAGGAAGAGCCTTGTGATCTTCTGAAAATCAGCCAGGGGGTTTCCCTAGGGCTCTCCCACAATCTGTGTGCATGGGGGGGGGGGGGGGTTACTGGACAGCAGCTCACAGTAGCATAAAGGGTATTTAAACAATTAAATAAATTTATCCTAACATTAAAAGGTGATCATTTCCATCATTTAGAACAAATCTGAAAAACAACTATGAATCTCAGACTCTTCGCCTAGTCACACATTACACCGAGGAGATTTATATTTATATTAACACCAATTTGTATTATTTTATATTAATTTATATTAACACCAATAATTTACTTTTGTTTTTAAATACGGTAGTGATTTCATTATTTTCAACTAGAAACTGGTTCACCATCACAATTTAATAGCTTTCTCACTGGCAACTTATTATAATAAAATTCTATTTTTTGAACCTGGGGGAGACCATGTTCTTTTTAAACCTTGACTATAAGGCAACCCCATAATTATGTTTGAGACATTCTTAAAACAACTTCAAATAGTGCTTTTCAAAGATTCTTTGCCCATAAGTTCTATTCAGAAGGGTAACTTAATTCATGTGAGATGCATATTTAAAATTTTTATATTTAATCCTACCTAGAGAGTAATTTCAAAAGTGATATTTCCTGAAGCCAAAACCCAGACTTCATGTCTCTAGAGTAATCTTGCCTTATATTCGTTTCAACCTCAGTACATCTATATCCCCTCCCCAGAGTGCTTCTGGCTGGCCTGGGCTTGTTGGAAATAGTTGCGTCAGTCAGACAGCTTTTGAAATGTCAACACACTTAACGATTCACACAATGTATAAGGAAAGTACTGTACTTTAAAATAAAGATGTTTCCTCTTGTGAAATAAAGTTTATCATTTGGGAGCGTCTACTCAAAGGAAATGGGATCGTCTTATGTCCTCCTTAGAAGAGCTTAAGAAAACATATCATTTCACTTTTCCCTTTCTTTATTCCATGTCAAGCACCATGGAGGAGATGACATGTGATCAACTGCTTTAGTTATGACAGGAAAAAGAAACATAATTAAAGGATGGAAACCAACAAAATCCAGTAGTCAGATGAGTTTGTGAGATTCCCCCCAAAATGCTTAACATTTTCAATATCTGAAAATAATCAAACAATTTTGTGTTTAATGCAAATTTCCCAAACTCCCCAGCACATACCCTCTAAAATTTTAAACAAATATGCTTGATATGAAAAACGGAATTTTATCCAAACAGCAAATATTATACTGGGTATTTGAACAGCAAACACAAACAGTCCTAATCCCAATCATAGACTATGTTGTGAAATGTTAATGTATTTAAATTATTTAATTATACATGGAATCAACCTAAAGTATTGTACTTTAAACAGCTAGTTATTAATATTTCAGTCATATTAAATGGCAAAGACACACGAACATGCAATACTCAACACAGGAAATTTTCAAAGGCAAAACTGCACGTTACCATCAGAGCAGCTTCAGTTCCCAAACTTATTTGGCCTAAAATCTCTTTTCACAAAAAATATTATTCAGTGTCCCCCAGGCAATGAAAAACCTGTGTACTAGAGCCCATTACCCAGTATAAAGTGCAGGTTATCTGCTTTTGCAGCCCCCTCAGTCCACCCCCCCACCCTGCCTGCATCATTCCTGTATCGAGCACCTGGGGAACCACTGCTCAGGAGTCAATGCTGACACACAGAGGCACTGAGCAGCTCCTTCTGAAAGATACTAAATGCTGCTGCGGTAACAACAGAGAAATAGAGAGAGATACACTAGATTACATTATACCTCCTAATCATGCCCAACTTTAGAGTAGGTTTGATGAACAGTTATAGTTTTGTGCTAATTTTAGTGAAATGACACAAGGTATTAAACTATTGCAAACCTTTGTCTTGGCTTAGTGCCAAAGTTCAGCATTAACATTATCTAAAATACATTTAAATAAATATCCCAGCATGAATAATCTGAAAACTACTCAGAAAGTGAATCACGTAAGGTTATGTGTCATATACAAAGAGCAGTGCTTAGCTCTGCTAGGACGAAGAATTAGGATGCAGCGATCTAATGCAAACTACAGCCACAGGAACCACTGAGGGGACCCTGCTCTTTGTACCAACACCATTCTGAGAAAAGCTAGCTACAAGAGGGTCCATGAAAAGAAATAGCAATGTGTCTTGAAAAATCATGGTAACAACACAGCAGTTATAAAGCAAAACACATCGCAGTATGAACCCAATGATCCAGAGGAAAGAGACAGAATTAGTAAAAGGATTTTATACTGGATGTGAAGTAGTATAGTACTTGGAGGTAGATGGTGACCAAGGTTGCATGCTATTAGAGTAGTTAACTGGTGCTACCATAACAAAATATGCCCCGGCTGGATTGCTTTAGACAGAAATTTGCGTTCTCAGAATTTGAGAAAACAGCAACAGCAAAAGCTGGTGTCATCGAGTTTAGTCTTTCGTAGCATTCTCAATCTGAACGAGGGCAGTGGTCCTCAACCTTCTTAAGTGCCGATTTCCTAACTGTAAATCTGCTACTGTGATGAATCGGGCGACCCCTGTGAAAGGGTGGTTCAACTCCCAACGGGGTCATGGCCCACAGGTGGTGAACTGCTGCTCTAGGAGTACCGCCTTTCTCTATTTAGCTTCCAGTAGCTTCCAGCGAACCTGGCCTTACAGGTGTGTCTATCTTCATGTGGTTTCTTGCTGCTGTAGGCTGCTGTGTCTATTCTCTTTATAACTTGGAAGTGATCAGCTTAGGACCCACCCGACTCTGGTGGGTCATTAACAAAAGAAAAACCTATTTCCAAATGAGGTATCTGTTGTGGTCAGGATGATCTACTCCTAGCCATTCCATGCCCCACAGAACAAAACCTGCACCATTCTTACACCGCTGGTCTTGCGCCGTCCTTACAAGCACTGTTATGCTTGGGCCCCTTGTTGCTGCCACTGCGCCAACTCACCTGCTCAGGAGTTCTCCTCTTGCTCACTGCGCCACAGGTCTAGCTGCAGGTTATGTTGTTGCAAAAAGTTAGCCATCTTCCACATCACTTAGCACGTGAACACTTGAATTTTTTCTCCAGCTCTGTTAAGCTTACAAACATGCCGAGTATGCTCTTCTCTTTTTGGTTTTCTGACTAGAGGTCTTGGCTCTTTCAGTAGAATACTTTGTCTTCCTGAGCTGCCCTT
>PVJH01013264.1:0-61127 GCA_004026705.1 Nesogale talazaci
TGAGTCCTCTAGTTCACTTGTCCTGTTTTCTGCCTCCTCCATTCTCTGGCCGAAATCTGAGAGCTTACTATTAGTTTTTGTTAGCTCACTCTTTAGTTCTTGGATTTCCCTTTGGTGCGTAGCCTTTATCTCCTGTATCAATTCTTCTTTCTTCTTTAATGTGTCACTCAAGAGCTGCATACGTGTTAGTAACATCTTGAAGATTTCTTTCTGTGGTTGATCGATCTCCGCATTTTCTATGATTGCTATTAGGTCCAGCTGATCTTCTTGCATCGGATCCAGTTTGTCTTTTCTTGATACTGTGGAAGCTGCTAGCTGTTTTTTTTTTTTTGTTTGATTTATTCGTATTAGGTGGCATTTTCCTTGGTGTTTTGTGGCCCTAGGGTCTCTCTTTAGGAGGCTGGTCTTATATTATAGCTTCCCTCAGGAACTGTTTGCAGCTAGACCTTGCAGATCTGCGGGAGTGTGTTGGCTGAGCAGGGGAGTGGGTTTAGGGGATGGGGTGGGAGTTGGGTGGTCTGTTCCTGGCTAGGGGCACTTGCCACAGATAGGTGGGAAAAAAATCCTCTAGTACTCTGTGGTGGGGAGGACGGGCTGGCTGTTTACCCAGTAGACAATGTAAAGCTGGCCTCTCTGTTGCGGGGTTTGGGGCAGGCGCCCTGAACTGGCAGTGTCTGTGAGGAGCGCCAGCGACTGTGGGGAGTGTGGGTTTTCCTTCTGCTCCTGTTAGAAAGAGTGGCCCAGTTGGGCAGGCTTGGGTTAAGGAGATAGCTTGATCTTTTCCTGAGCAGTGGTGGCGCCCTTAAGGTGCACCTGGGCCGGGGCCTCCGGGGTGGGGGAGGGGCTGGCCCTCCGTTGTGCTGGGGACACAGGAGTCCCTGGGGGTGGGGAAAGAGAGGTGTGGGTCTGCGTGGAGTGTCCCCTGGACACCTTGGGGTGGGGAGGACTGGTCAGCGATTGCACGCGCGGGCGCTGGTTAACTGCGGGTCCCAGATCTCAGGGTCGCAGAGCGGAGCCCTGGATCCTGCCGGCACAAAGAACCCGCAGCGTCTGTGCAGGCAGGGTTTGTGCCTGCCTTGGTGGGGAGCGCAGGCGTGCGGGTCGCGCCTGCTCCTGGTTCAGAGGAGGGCTCGGAGTGTTCCTGGAGTCACAAAACCCAATTTGAGAGCCCCGCCCTTCCCCGTGTCACCCCCACTCACCGATCTCCAGGAGCTCCGGGTGTGGGCTTCCTATCTGGCGGCTATCTTCCCAGAGTCCCCTGATGTGTGGATTATTATGAGTCCTCAATAAAATGATCTTAAGCAATCTTTTGGCATTCATATGTAAAAGAGAACTTTATATCATGAAATAATTATGCATCAATAAATACCCCAGCTCCGATCAGATGAATTCCACAAGTTCAATATTAGCCCAGGAATTCCTCTTCAGAATCATGGAGCACATACAATGATCCCGAATGCAGGGATCAGGCCTGGGAGTGGAAAGTCCTGGGGTCCAATGGCAGTGGATGCATCTCCAGGGCTCTGGCTGCCAACATTGCAGCTCCAGTAGCTTGTCAATAGGAATGTGAAAGAGAGATCTTGTGTGTCCCACTTCCAAGGAGGAAAAGAGGAACCTTCCCGAATCCTCATGAGAAGGCCACAACGCCCTCCCCTCCACCCCCAATCTATTTATCAAGCTGACATGAAATTATGTAGCTACTACAACTGGCAATGAGTTTGTTTGTTTTTAATATGTGTCTGTTGTGGTTATGACTTTGAGCTGGTTGCTATCCTACCATGTACAGGTATATGAGCATGGACCTATTGTGCTGAAGGAAGAAGTTGAAGCGGCGCTGAAAGCATTAGCCAAAAACAAGGCTACAGGAATCGATGAAATACCAATTGAAATGTTTCAGCTAGCTGATGCACAGCTAGCATTCCCGTGTCTCTGCCAGGAATTTTGGAAGACAGCTACTCCATCAACTGATTGAAAGACGACTATGCTTGCACGCACAAAAAAGAGAGGAACCCCCAACACAGTATTAAAGTTACAGAAAAATATCACTGATATTGCCTGCAAGCAAATTTTTGCTGGATACTTCAATACAGCTACAGGATGACAGGGAACTGACCAAGGTTCAGGCTGGGTACAAAAGGGGACATGGAACAAGGGATATCATTGCTGATATCAGGTGGACCTTGGCTCAAAGCAGAGAATAACAGAAAGATGTTTACTTACTTGTGTTTCTTTCATTGATAATTCAAAGGCCTTCGACTACATAGATTAAAGCAAACTGTGGATAAGGTTATCTTATCAAGGATGACTTTGATAAGAATAGAATTTCAAACACTTCATTGTGCTCATGTGGAAATAGAACATGAGTCAAGAGAGAGTTGGGAGAACAGAACATGGGAATACTGCTTGCATTAAAATTAGGAAAGGTGTGTGACAGCGTTGCATCCATCCTTTCCCCATAATTATTCAATTTGCATGTTGAACAAATCATCAGAGAAACTGGCTTCTATGAAGAAGAATGGAGCATCACAATTGGAAGAAGCCTTATTAACAACCCGAGACAAACTTGCTTGCTGCAAATAAAGGGGACTTTAAATACTTGCTGATGAAATCAAGGATTGCAGCCTTCAGTATGGATTACAGCTCAATGTAAAGGGAAACAAAATCCTTACAGCTGGACCAATAGGCAACATCATATTAAATGGAGAAAAGATTGAAGTTGTCAAGGATTTTTGTCTTAGTTGGATCCACAATCAGTGCTCATCGATGCGTCAGTCAGGAGGTCAAAAGATGCATCAGACTTGTTTAGAGAACCGAAAAGCAAGGGAATTACTTTGAGGACTAAGGTTCACCTGACCTATGCCATGGTATTTGCACTTGACACCTAAGCATGTGAAAGTTGAATTTTAAATAAGGAATACCCAAGAAGAATCAGGCCTGAGACTTGTAAAGGAGCACTTGTCATTATCCGTCTGGATTTCCCCTGCCTTGCCCACGCATTTGTCAAATTCTTTTATTAAACCCATCTCAATATATCCTAATCTGAATGTGATCTCTGCTGGGATCTTGATTTCACACCAGGCACTTCATTTCCTGATTCTAGTGTGAGCTGGGATTTATCAGCCTTTTTACCTCAGAAGCTAAGTTTCAACTTGGAAAAGGAATTATTTTTCTATCGAGAGATTATGAGTAAAGGCTATGGACTAATACTACCCTCACATTCCTTTCTACCTAAATAATAAAATGCATGCATCCCTGGGTTGAAAAAAATAATAAAAAATAAAAATAAAAATATAACAAAATACTAAAAAGTGAAACAGTATTTGAGGTGTAGTGGCAATACAATGAAGGAATGAGGTGGCAGCTGCAGCCCTGAAATCAATTTCTTTGGACTTTAACTTGACGCCACAGACGCATTTGGCCTCAAGTCACTAGCAACAGTACTAAGTCCTAGTGCACTTAAGAGCTTCAGGTTTCTAATAAGCATTTTCTTCAAAGTCGTGGTTTGATTTTCTGTGTGATTTTTGTCAAGTACATATCATATCAAAGGATAAGTGTTTGCCAAAGCCTTTCTTCAACCACAAAAAGGGGAGTTTTGTTTGAAGAAAGTCAAGTTGCATCGGCTGTCTCCCACAGGGAAGATGAAAGAAATGACTCGATTTCCTGTTAACTATGCTGTGGTTGTTTGTATCCCTCAAATATTTTAATCAACATGAAAGGACTTGTTGCATTGTGAGAGCAGTGCCATTTGAGAAAGTCATTTAGAGGCTGCCAAATAGATTTGCTGCTAATAAAGTTGTATTTGTCTCTGGTGTCAGAGACCAGATTTATGAGGGATGATTTATCAGGCACAGAATGCCTGGAAAGATGGTCAGATTTCTTTCTAAATGTAATTTCCTACTCTAGAATCTTGCTGTGTATTTTGTGTGTGCAAAGAGACAAGAGAGCAACTGTAAAGACTTATTTTGTCTAGTACAAAATAGCATTGACACGATCATGATATAAATAGTATACATTTTGTATATGTATAAAGTATATGAATCCAAAATAGAAGAATTTAAGTTGAGAATTAAAATCGACATCAATATCCCATAAGTTACACTAGGAAAGTATTCATCTTAACTTATTGCTATATATTGTTTTATTATTCAGATAAATTAACAGACAATAAATGTTTGGACAGGCAATGAAAACTGGACTATTGGGCTGAGCCCCAGTGGTGAAATGGTTGAGTGCAGGACTGCGGCCCATGGGCTTGGCAGTTCAAATGCAGCAGCGGCTCTCCAGGAGCAAGACTGGGTGGCTCCCACGACCACCAAAGGACAGTGATGCCCCCCCAAAAAAACCAAAACAAGCAAACAAAGAAAGAAAACTGGACTATTTCAAACACGTGTTCCTTGATTTTGAAATGCTTTTATTGCAATCTTTAAATTTTTTCTTTTATTATTAGTAATTTGGAATTACTAATATTATTCTAATGTAATATAATGATATTTCATATCATTTGATAGATCAATCATATCCATCAGAATTGTACATTTACTCCTACAATCACTTTCCAAACATTCCTTTTTTGTGTGGACTCCTTAAGACCATCTCCCTTCACCTCTCCACCCCCACTGGATCCATCTCCCCCTAATTCCTTATTCTGCTTGCTATTTCTATCTCTCACTGCTTAAGGATGCAAAGGGGTTACTCAAGGCAAAAGTTTTGGTAGTACCCATTCACTCAGATGAGTGACCTCAGAAGTATTGCATCAAGCCTGGGTTTCATACACCACCCCCCTAAAAAACCTCTCCAAAATGCTATAGCACAACTTCAAGAGGGTGACCCTCAATGACCTCACACCTCTGAGATACACTCTAATATGTACAAACAAGAACCAAACAAAACGATACAAATGACAAATACAGAAAGGTGTGGAAACCAGATGAGATCCAGCAAGCATCACGGGGGAGTTCTCCTTACAAAGCTTTAACTGTGAACAGTCAGATTCATGCCTTTGATCTTCTATCTTGCTTGTGTCAAAGAATAAAATGAAATTTGTGACACAACTAGCAGGTTTATTAAGGAAATTAGCAACAAAGAATATGCATGTTCAGATAAAATGAATCAACCTGACTTCCATTTGTTTTTTAAAAAAATTTGAGTAGTATGACCTGATACTTACTTTTTCAAAACACTAAATCTGCCCCTTTCCACAATGTCAAAAAAAGAGAAAAGATCACACTTTGCTTCAAGTCTTATCTTTTTATCGCTTGATTGCTATGTCTGTGTTGCAGAAGAGGTTGAGTGTTATTTTAATTTATAGGATGCTCTCAGCATCTCAGGGCCAACCTGCTTCATTTATTGATGTATTTCTTTTTATCTAAAAGACATTCTATTGGCATATAATTAGTGTACTGTATAATTCTATGGTTAGAAAACATTCAAATTGTGGTGACGTCATCACCACAACTTTGGATAATTTTCTTCATATTTGTATCCATTACTTTTAGCTTCTCATTTGTCCCCAACCTCACCTGTATTAACCCCATGAAACTATCTGTCTACTTGCTGTAGCCGTAGATTGACCTACCTGTGTTTCTTGTAAAGAAAATGATTTTTAAAAACCAACAGCAGCAACATAATAAAACAGAAAAACCTAAATTCAAAAGAAAGTAGAAAGTAAGACAATTTTGAATAAATTAAAAATGAGTCAAAGCAAATGGTAAAATATCAAATTGCAACCTAACTGTAGCTACAGTAATCCACTTTCCAATGAACTCTATTAACATCCATTATCAATAGCTCAAGGAATTTCAATAGTGACTTAATTCAAGAATCTGCAAAGGGATTTGAGCTTTCACTGTTATCCATAGCCTTCTACAAGCTGGGTGCTCAGAATGTAAAACCCTAATCAATTTCCTCCTTTGGTTCTGATTTTGTTGTTTTAGCCATTGGATCTCATGGGCTGCTGTGTTCCTACTGTGTAGACTCAACTGACACCTCATTTAGAGGGCTGCTTGTTTTAAGATAAGCCTGGGTATTGTCTGTGTTTATAGGCCAGCATCCTCTGCTTTCTCCACTACATTTTGCTCAAGAATCTGTATCTTCAGTGATCACTTCATGAAGTAAATGTAAAGCAGGGTCACAGTATAAGAACTAATTATTCTTGGATTAGGGTTTACAATTAAGTGTGACCTCATAACCCACTTGTTTATAAGGTCTTTGTACATCCTTCCACATTATGGACAACATTATCAACATCTGATAAATAATATAGGTGACTTACAGAGGAAATTTGGTAATTCTATTATTAGTATCATTCATTCACCTCAGTGTGCAGAATTTAAAATATTAGTGAGAAAAGAAAAAAATATACAAATATAGGAAAGCCAATTACATGGAAATAGATGTAATGTCCTTCAGAGTAAAAATGTAAGTGACTGCACACTGCTTAAGAGAACAAGGAGGATTAGATACAAGGCAAACATTTTGATGATGTTCATTCACCAACGCAAAACTTGGACTGGAGAACTGAGAAATGTCGCATAATACAAGTAAAATATGAAAATAGAAAATATATGTTGGTCTTAAGTTGTCAGTTATTGGACAACCTTGAAAGCAAGATATTTGAACCAAAGTTCAATGATTTCCAAGTCCACAATGCTTACATAGCAGTCATCTGTTTCTTCTTAATCTAGGATGTTTCAGCTTTAAGTCCAAAAGGATTAGATACATTCAGTGTATGAAGTAAAGAATTAAAAACCTAGAAACCCTACATCAAATAGAATGACAGAAAATAATAAAATAGAATTAGGGAACATGGTAAAGAGCAGAGGAATAGAAGAAAAGAGAATACCACATTAGTGAACTTGAGGATGAGTATTTCAAATAATGAGAGAAATAATCCACATAAAAAGGAAAGGAAATCTGAAGAAAGCCTAAGAGTGAAGCAGAACACCAGAGCAAGAAGAAACCCAAATGATACAGAGAAAATAATACATGAATTCATGGGACAGAATTTGCCCAGCACCATAATATAGGAGAAAATAAAATTTAAAAAGCTAACAAAACTCCAACAGGTTAGATCTATAAAGAAGAACATTCTTTCATATTATAGTCAAATTTTCCAAAATCAAAGAAAAAGGAGAGAATCATAAGACTAGCTAGGGAAATATGCAGTGAACTACAAAGGAAAATAAGCCCGGTTTGATCAGCAGGAACCATGTAGAAAAGAAGACAGTGGTGTGTCATATACGAAGTCCTGAAACAAAGAAAAAAAAAATCCAACCCAGGATTGTATTTCCTTTTTTCTTAATAGTCAATCTGCTTCTTTACAAAACATAACCATAATTTATTTCTTGTTGTAAATACTTAAAATATCTATATCTATCTATCTATCAATCAATCATCTATCTATCCATCTACTATCTCTCTATCATCATCATCTATCATCTATCTATCTTTTTGTTTCATGTGCATCTATTTTTAACAGATATAAATGGTATTATAATGGATATTGCTCTTCCCCGCCCCCCATACCCAACCCCAACCATTGCTGTAGAGTCTGTTCTGACTCAGGGAAGAACCATGCATTACAAAGTAGACCTGCTCTATAGACCTCTTAGGCGGTAATCTTTATGAAAACAGTCGGTATGTCATTGCATGGCTGTCTAAGGGAATCCTTCCACACTTTCTATGGATGTCAGTCCCAGACCATTCTCCTACCTGAAGTTCCTTTCTTAGAACATATTTAAGGAAAGGGTTTCATAAGTCTGTCAATATTGTGGCATTATTTATCTTGCTCATTTTTTTCAATAGGGTGTATCCTATTTGGCCTTTTCCTGAGCAAATTTCTGGAGCTTACACTCTGTGCATTTTCAGTGAGAATTGTCATCTTTTCAATTTTTGCAGTATGGTATAAGAGTTTTAGGTTCTGACAAGTTCTTTGAATATCCCATTTTTTTTTTTGTCGTTCTTTGTCTCTGAGTTCCTTCCTTTGAATACCATGTCCTAGAGGGTTTCTTTAAGTTTGCATCACCTTGATGGCAGCTTTGATGTTTATTTTTTGCTGCTGTTTGTGTCCTTAGATTCTCTGAATTATTTCATACATGGAAACAGAATTTTGCTCAAGTTTTTCAACCCATTTCTACCCTACTTAAAAGGCGACTTAGTGGAAGAGTCGGTGACCAGGAAAGTCAGCAGCTAGAATTCCTTAGCTGCTCAGTATGAGAAAGATGAGGCTTTGTTCCAGTCAAGATTTATAACCTTGGGAACCCAAAGGGGCGGTTCTACTCTGACTCACAGCGTTGCTATGAATCTGATGACAATGTGACTGTCGCGAATCTAAGCGGTTCTGGGTTAGGCGTTGCACTGCAGCAAGGCCGGGATTCAACCTCACCAGCTGCTCGATGGGAAAAAGATGAGACTGCCGTTTCTCACAAAGATGAACCGTTTTGAAAAACTCAAGGAGCAGCTCCACTCAGTCCTGTAAGGGTTGCTATGATGATGGATCGACTAATGGCAGCGAATCTGGGTTATATGAGTTATGAACTACTTGAGAACCTCTGGTGGCACAGAGGTTGAGCGCTTGGCTGCTAATTTAACAGTTAGACCTTTGAACCACAAGCTGTTCTTCCAGAGAAAGATGTGGCCTTGCGATTCCCAAAAGAAGCTTAGAAACCCAAGGCAGCAGTTCTGTTCTGCTCTTATCAGACTCAATGGTGTTGGGTTTGGATGTACAGGCTACATTACAGATGATAAATTTTCTTCATAGAATTTTTTAATATTGGCATTTCTAATAATTCTCACAAATTTATAGTATTCAAACACACCTTATTTGTGTTTATATTCTCTAATTGCTATTCTTATAATAGGAAGCTGCCATTGAATTTTGAATGATATTTTTTTATTGTGAAATTTGCTTAACTTTTCATTACTATTCATAGTTGGTTTTATTGATTTCCTTGATTCACTTATTAGAATAGCAACCAATCACAGCTTTGTCACTTCATAAAATTCATCTGTGGTTTATTCTAAATACACTTTTTCTTTTTGTTTTCTTTGGTTTTGGTGTTATAGATGACACAGAATGTCGATGTTTCTGATGACCTTAAATTTATCCAATTCTTCTGGTTGAAGATCAGTACTCAACCACTGCACCATGAGGGTTATTTCTTCAAGTAGTTAGGATTTATAGCATATACAGGACATATTTTATCCATGGCATTTATATTTGAAAACCAGTTCCTTCCCTTTTATAAAAGGATCATTAGGTTAATAATGGTTTTTTTCTCAATTCAAATAGAAAAAAAATCTTTTCTATTTTTTTGATTTTTCATATTTTCAAATTTCCTACAGTTGATTGGTATAAACAGAAAACCTATTGGAAGGTGTATTTAAAGTAAGATTGTAGTAAATATGTAGTAAAATATTTTAAAAACCACCAAGAGATTGAGGGTTTTTAATATGAAAAATAAGCACTCACCTGTTCCCTCTAGCATTAAGAGTGTGTGTTTCAAATTCAGTGAGAGAATTTTGGCAATGGGAGCAATATTTCTTTTTCAAGTCTCTATAAATAAAATCTATATTAATTTCTAAGGTATCACACTTTAAAAACTATGTTAAATATGAAATAAAAATAATCAATGTTATAATATCTGCCTTGGTTACAAATATTTAATCATGGTAGAAGCACATCAATCTGTGAGATCATGATGTGTCAGCGGATCAGTCATAAGATATCAAAAGATCCAAAACAAACAAGTGTATCAATGTGAAAGAGAGGGGTTGGAGGGGAAACCGAAGTCCCATCTGTAGATAATTGGCCCCTCACTGAAGTGGTATAAGGAAGGGATGATTCAACCAAGGTGTAGTATAATACTGACAAATCACATATCATTCCCCTGGTTCTGAATATTCCTCCTCCCCACTGCTATGACCCAGTTCTAACTTACAAATCTGGCTAGTCCAGAGAACACACATTAGAGTTAACAGTTAACAGCTCTGGAGACATAAAATTCAGGAAAAATAAATCACTCAACTCAGGATCAGTAATGAAAGTTGCAATATCATGAGAGTAGGGGGATGACCAGGAAGGGAGAAGGGTGAGAAAGGGGAACCCATCACAAGATTGGATATATAGCGCTGAGAAGGGAGACAATGGACTGTGTAAGAGACTAAAGAACAATAACTATATAATTGATCAAGAATATACTATGGTGGGATGGTGGGGGAGGGAGGGGAAAATAAGAGAAACTTATACCAAGGACACAAATAGAAAATGTTTGGGAAATAATGCTGGCAACATATATAAAAATGCTTGATACAATTGATGTATGAAATGTTACAAGAGCTGTAAGAGCCCCTAATAAAAAGATTTTTTAAAAGATCTAATCAGTGCTTGCTATGGCAGCACATATACTAAAAAAAGATCTAATCAAAGGAGATAATGATAGTTTTTCAAATTCCTGGTTCAGATTGGCATGTGAAATGATTGTTCAAAACTCCTGTAATAATCATAATGCAGCATGTTGTCTAGACACACCCACTTCTTTTCTTCACAGTTCCCCATGCATTACAACAGCAGTAAAGAGATGCATTTCCCCCAGACCTCACATAGAAAAGGAGCAACAACGTTTTACTTTTGACATTGACATTCATAGTGAGATCTTCCATTCAAAATACTAAAGATTTCATGTCTGAACATTTGGCAATTCCAGCTAATGGACGCTTTTTTTCTATTGAGCTTCCACACTGAACAATTTGGGCGTCACCACAGCACTGAAATACATCTGTGATGAGATCTGGGGTACTGGCAACTTCTGAAAGCATATGTCTAATTTGGTATCGACACACATTTTCATCTGCACATACATTGCCAATGTTTTACTCTGCAAATTTCGTATTTCTTCACACATTTGTCTAACCATATGCCTTTGATGACAATCCAGTCTTAAAGCATGGCTTCTTTTGATGGATGAAAAATATAATTAAGTTAAAATTCAGACTACAGTCAATTCAATGTATTTTGATTTCCTTTGAGGTTCTAATCACGTTCACAAACTGCTCCTTGATGTGTAGTATAGAACCAGATCAATTTTTATGTACGTGTAGAAACCTTAATTCTTAAATTATAATAATATAATATTTTTCTTGCATGGTTCTACTGACAGCATCATCTTGCAGTTATTAAAACCATGAGAAGTGGTACAGAGAAATTTTAGTAATTTAATTTTGCATTCATGCTCAAATAAATGAATACTATCTTGAAAAATTCAATATTATGAATTTGAATTATGAATCAATATTATGGACTTGAGATGTCTACCTTTACCTGATTTAATTTTCTATTGGATCTTCAGAGGGACAAGGTTCAATGAAAGGCAGATTTGGAGGAGTGTGTTAGCACAAAAAACTAGAAATTTTTTTCAAATTAGAAATTTTAGGCAGTATATATTTGCTTCAAATTTTTTTGATTCTCACTCTTTCCTAAATTTGTTTCTTCATTTCACAGATAATGTTGAGGATAAAAGTTTAACTACTAATGAGACAGTGCTTCAAAAGAACTCAAAAATGTTCAGTGTAGTCAGAATTATATATAATCTGTTCCACCTTTGCAATATTTTCTCTGTTTATCATATTAACTACTGGTCCATTTGTGAGGATTTTGGCTTTTTTCTGATTGAGTTCTAACCCACACTGAAGGCTACACTCCTTGATCTTCATCAGCAAATACTTCATGTGTCCTTACTTTCAGCAAGCAAGGTGGTGTCCTTACTGCAGGCTGTCAGCAAGATTTTCTTCAATCCTGATGCCATATTCTTCTCCATGTATTAAACTTTTGCTGGCTTCTATTCAGTATAAAGACTAAAGGATGTTTAGGGGATATAACCTTGGCACAACCCTAACACACACAGTTCCTGATTTCAAACCACACTGTGCTCCTATGTTCCCTTAGCACCACTGCCTCTTTTATTTTTTAGTAATTGGTTTCTTTCTGTCTTTTAAAATAATTTTATTGGGAGCTCTTACAGATATCATAGCATTCGATAGCTCAGTCACATCAAGCAGGATTAGGTGATTGCTATTGCAATGTTTCAAAATATTTTATTATTAAACTATCTGATATCTGTCTCCCTTTATCCCCTCGTACCCCCACTCTACTCCCCCAAGAACCCTTATTTTATTTAATTATTTTCCTAAAATAATTTTTTGCCTTATCTTACACAATCCAATATATTTATTCACATATAATTCTGTTGTTCAATCCTGTCAAGTGGGGTTTTACAGTCATCACTGATATCAGCTCTCTGTCCTCCCCCCCTCCTCTTCCTGTACCCTCAGGGAACCATTGCTTCAGCTACTATTTCTGAAGAGTTATCTATCTTGGCTTTCATGTACTGAATTATCTCAAATATATAAAAATTAGCACAGGCATATCTAACATGATTAATGAGATAAAACAAACAAAAGCTATAATAGTAAGGGGAGGGAGTATTAAAGAACTATGGGACTATTAAAAATACTATAAAGTATTAAAAAACTATAGCTTTATGGTTCATCAATACTCTACCAGCCCCTGGATTTATCATCCCTGCCATCTGACCTTCTGAGAGAGACTGTCCAATTATCTTGCATGTGGGTTTTATATGTCCACACTGCTTCACATTGATTTGGACATTGTTTTTGAACTTCTGCCACCGTTTCTAGTCAACATATCATTACCATACAGGCTGATGTGCTTCTTCTATGGCACTGCCTCCTCTTGACCCGTGTATAGGTGCAGCATGAACACAGTGAAGTGTTCTGGAATTTCCATTCTTTTCAAGGATATCTTGAGTTTTTTTATAGTCCATATAGTTGAATGCCTTTTCATAGTTAAAGAAACATAAGTAAACATCTTTATGCTATTCTGTGTTTTAGCCAAGATTCATCTGACATCAGCCATGTTCTCACTTGCTTCATGTCCTCTTCTGAATCCGGCCCGAATTTTTGGCAGCTCCCTGTCAACATACTTCTATAATCTTTCTTAGATAATCTTCAGTAAAGTTTTGCTTGCATGTGATATCAATGAAGATATTCTATAATTTGCTCATCTTGTTGGGTCACATTTCTTTGAAATCAATCAGTTGGCCAGCTTGTCCAGTGTTTTTGGCATAGAGTGATGAGTGATTCCATTATTTAATCAGCTTTTTGAAATGCTTCATTTGATATTCTATCAATTTCTGGCAGCCTAATCCTTCACAAATATCCCCCTCCCCCAGTAAAGCTTGGTCTTCTCCTTTCAGTACGATTGGTTCTTGCTCATAAACTTCCTCTTGAAATGGTGAATGTACACTAGTTATTTTTGGTACAGTGATTATGCATTTTTTCCATCTTCTTTTGATGCTGATGGAATCATTCAATACTTTGCCTAATATTGTAACTGAGGCTTGACATTTTTCTTGACTTCTTTTAGTTTAAGATACACTGAGCATGTTCTTCCTATGTGTTTTTAAATTTTAGGTCTTTGCATATTTCTTTTTAATACTTTGCTCTGTCCTCTGAGCAGCTCTTTGATGCATCTCATTTGTATATATGTTAAATTTCAGACTAAAAACATTGTTCGAATTTTTCAATTTCTACATAATTAATTTTAGTGGTTGGTGCAATCTATGAACAATAATTGTATTGACTGATTTCATTGTATGTGAGTAGATCTTATCCTATCATAGAGAGCATTGTACTTCAAGTTAGATTTGGAAATGTCCTTTTTGATGGAAAATGCCATGCCATTTCTCTTGAATTTGACATCTACAACATAGTAAACCATATGATTTAATTTTTGTTCAAAATGGTCAGTGTCAGTCCAATTGAGTACACTAACATGTAGGCTATAATTTTTTTAAAATCACTCTATTGGGGGCTTCTACAGCTCTTTTTATATATCTCTTATACACATAAATATCCATTGTATCCAGCACATTTTTACATTTGTTGTCATCATAATTTTTAAAACATTTTCTTTATGTGTGAACCCTTGGTAACAGATAATGTCTTGTTACACCTTAATATTTGCTGGAGTGTGAAACACAATTCTCAGAATATATGATTTTAAATGATGACTACAACCCAATTGATTTGCATTTTTGTGAGTAGTACAGTAATTGTTTCACTTAAAATATCATTTTATTGGGGGCTTATACAACTCTTAGTGAAATCCATCCATTCATTCATTGTATGTAAAGCAAATTTTAACTTTGAGACCATCATCATTCTCAAAACATTTTCTTTCCATTTAAACCCCTGGTATTGGCTCCTCCTTTTTCCACCCCCTCCCCACTCCCTTCTCTCTCATGGACCCTTGATAATTTATAAACTATCTTAATTTTTTCTTGTTGAACATTGTCTGATGGTCTCCCTTTGCTCACTTCCCCATTGTCCACACCCCAAGAAGGAGGCTATATGTAAATCCTTATAATTGATTCCCCCTTTGTATTGCAATCTCCATCCATCCTTCTAGTGTTGCCACTCTCCCCACTGGCCCTAAAGGGATCATCTAGCCAGGATACCCCAAGTTTCTGGATCCTATCTGTACCAGTGTACATCCTCCGATCCAACCGGATTTGTACGGTAGAATTCAGATCATGATTGTGTGAGGGAGGAAGCATTTTAGAACTAGAGGAAAGATGGATATTTCATAAAAACACCAGTATACAGACAGCTGGTCTTTGATAAGGGCCCCACTCCCCCAAATATCAAATGTGAAACAGATGCTTTCTTCAACAAGTGGTGCTGGAAAAAAAATGGATATCTATGTGTAGAAAAATGAAGCAAGACCCTAATCTCACTCCATGCACAAGAATAACCACAAGGTGGATCACAGAACTTGAGGTAAAATCCCAAAACTATTAGTACCATCAATGAGGGAATTAGGATCAACTTGAGAACACTGGCACAGGGAATATATAGACTATCAGAAATAGGGAAGGACACAAACATGGAGAAGGCACAAATAGACAGGTGGGTTATACTGAAGATAAAACACCTGTGTACATTAAAAGAATTCACCAAGAAGTTATAAGAGAGTCCACAGACTAGGAAAACATCTTTGGCAATGACACATCAGCCAATGGCTTTATTACTAAAATTTATAGTACCCTGATTGCTTCCCAAAAGAGCAAAACTAGTTGCCCACTGAGGAGGTGGGCAAATGATCCGAATAGAAGTTTCACAGAGGCATAAGTCTAAATGATCAATACAAATATGAGAAAATGTTCCCGATCATTATCCATAAGAGAAATGTAAATTAGAGCAACAAGGAGGTACCACCTAACACTCTCAAAGATAGTCCAATTCAAAAAATCAGAAAGCAGCAAGTGTTGGAGGGGCTGTGGGGAGACAGGAATGCTTGTCTATTGCCAGTGGACCTGTAGGGATGGACAGCCACTATGGAAATAGAATTGGCGATATCTAAAACAGATGGAAATTGAGCTACCACATGACCCAGCAATCCCCCTACTGAGCTACCACACAACCCAGAAGAGGCAAGAAATAAACCACGCCTAGACAACTGTGCTCTGATATTAATTGCGGTATTCATTCAATTCAGTTCAGAATTACAAGGACTTGGAAACAGCTCAAATTTCCATCAACTGATGAGTGGAATAAAAAGTTGTGGTACATACATACAATGAATGCCACTTCTTGCTGAAAAGCAGTGATGACCGCATGAAGCATATTGCCGCATGGAAAGAACTGGAGGAAATTATGCTAAGTGAAGTTAGCCAAGCATAAAAGGACAGGTATAATATGAGTCCCCTGAGGTAAGCTTAAAAAAATGCAAAAGGGGCATTAAAGGAGCATAGGAGGAAAAGCTACTGTATACAGAAATTCATGGATGATGCCCAGGTAGAATGGCAGGGGTCAGACCAAAATCAGGCCTACATATGGTAGACAACTGAAGAGGGAAGGGGGAGATGGTGATGTGCAATGGGGGAGTAGGGGAGGGTATTGTTTATATCTCCTCATGGAAAGAGGAACCAAACTTAAATCTGAGGTTCCAGTATGCCAATGCAGCATGATGACATGGAGCAGGGAGTCAGTGGAGGGGTATGAGAGCTTGGCCCCATTCCCCACCATGTGGACAGTACCCCCTCCCTCCAGATGAGTTTGCTTTGGAGCTCAGCACAAAGGCTGCAGCTCCAGCACAGGGACATGTCTGACCAGAGCACATGAGACCAAATGAAGGGGGAGGAAGAGAGAATGGAGTACATCCTGGCCCATCCAGCCTTGTGAATGATCTCCCAACTCAGAATAGCCATTGCACAGAGTGGACCATATTGTCAGCCCCACTATGAAGCATGGTGCCCTTGTTGACCTGAGGCTCTGCAGACA
Organism: Nesogale talazaci; assembly: GCA_004026705.1. Taxonomy (NCBI): domain Eukaryota; kingdom Metazoa; phylum Chordata; class Mammalia; order Afrosoricida; family Tenrecidae; genus Nesogale; species Nesogale talazaci. The sequence goes on from PVJH01013264.1 coordinate 16,360, forward strand.
GAACACTCGAGAAGTAGGGTTGGAAGTGCACCATCATACCGAGGCCAAGGCATGCAGCAGAGCAGCAGGAGAAGCAGAACATGGAGTTCCCGAGGGAATAGCAAAGATATACTTTGGGGCCAGGATGTGGCACCCCATCAAACTCAACCAGGGGACACTCCTGGAGGTCAATGACCAGACTAAATTATTTACAGATTTTTCTTTTGTCTTTATTTATTTATTTTTCGAGACATTGGGTTTTGTTGTTTTCATCCTTTTGGCTTCTTTTGTCGCTTCATCTGGTGACATCCTGTTTGTTTTTTGTGCATTAACATTATCTCTGCAAGTCTATCTACATAAGATAGGCTGGGTGAACAGACTGGGAGAGAAAACAATGGGACTTACAGTTCCAGGGGGATATGAGAGATGGAGAAGTGGGGGAAGTGGGTGGTGTTGACCATCCCAGGGACAAGGGAATAACAAGTAATCCAGATTCAGTGGCAAGGAGGGGCCTGGTATGTATGAGGCTGGTAGGGATCGATCAAAAGGATGTCAGTTTTTTATGTACTTTGTTTCACTTTTTATGACTTCTAATGTTTCTAGATTCGTACTGCATACATTCTAAGTTGCAAATATCTATTAATATTTGGTTATTTCTTTTTCTCTTAAGTTGTGCCCCATCAGCAAATGAAGGCCCTGAAAGCTTACTTCATTTATTCAGTATGGTCTCCCCTGTACTTTGAGAACTTAGGGAAGGCAGTTCTTCCGCAGTCATATTTTGAGTGCCTTCCGGCCTGATGAGCTCATCTTCTGATGCTGTCTCTGACAGTGTTATGCTGCTATTTATGAGACTTTAAAAATCAGACATTGTTTCCCTTTCATTTACAAGGTTCTCAGAAGCTAATTCCTTAGAATAGGACAGCCTATTCCTTCTTCATTCGCTGTGGGCAGTCTGGAAGCTCTGCTGAAACATGTTCATTTTGGATGACTCTGTTGGGATTTAAAAGGTCAGTGACATAACTTCCAGTAACACATTCTAATTTCCATCCCATCCGACCCTCCACTATTGAGTGGACAGCAACTCATAGGGAAGCTATAGGATTGTATAGAACTGCTCCAGGCAATGTACAAGGCTATTCAAATCAAATTAGAGCATAGTGTCTAACCCACTAACGCATAACAAACAAGCATACAAAAAAGCAAAACCCCCACTGCCATCAAGTCCTTTCTGATTCAAAGCTATCCTATGTTGGGTAACCAAGGATGTAAATGTTTTTGGCAGTCAGAGACTAATATTTTTCTGACAAAGAATATGATGGGTGAGTCACTGATGTTGAGGTTAGCAGCCAGCGTTTCCCCAACAGCACTACCAAGACTCCATTTTTATGACTCTTGGGTTGCTCTGAGTCACCGTGGTGGTGAAATGGTTTGAGCTGAGTGCTAACTTCAAGGCCAACTGTTCAACCACCAGCATGATCTATTCTTCCATGTAGTTGCAGCTTCTAAAACCCACAGGGGCAATTCTATCCATTCCTGTGAGGTCCCTATAAACGGGCATTGAATCTATGGTAGTGAGTGCTGCCACGAGTAGGAGTTGAGTCAAGTGCAGTGAGTTTGTTCTTTGGGGTGTGATTGAGGGATGGAGGCAGGGCTTTTAGAAGTACAGGTGATACTTTTGTGTAAACATTGGGCTACTAGTCACATGGTTTTTCTTCAATCCCACTAGTTTCTAGGAGGAGAAGATGTGGTTATCTGCTCATGTACATACTTGCAGTCTTGGACATCCTATTTAGTGGAGAATTATTTGGAATGGACTCGATTAAATGGGAGAGAGCAGTGGGAGTGAACAAATGTGCATCATGGTCCCTTCTTATTTGCCTAAAGAACTTGAAGTTGTTCTTTGCAGCAGGAGGCAAACATTTTGTGGTAGCAGTGATTTGCTGCAATGAGACAGTTCTTTGGATTAGACAATTCTTCAGACTATAGAGATGGCCAAATTCATTCTCTGCCATTCAGGCCATCCTGACTCATACTGACCCCTCTGACCTTCTGAAACTATGATGCTGCAGGAGTAGCAAGCCAGCCATTCTCTGCAGAGCTGCTGGTGGCTTCCCACTGCCAACCAGAAAGATCGCAGCCCAATATGCAACCATTATACTACCAGGGATGCCTATAGCGATTCTTCTTGTTTTAGTTAAATGGTCATTTGATTGGAGGCTCATATAGCTCTTATAACAACCCATCCATCAATTGTTTAAATCATATTTGTACATATATTGCCATCATTATATGGTAGACATTTATTTTCTATTGAGCCCTTGGTATAAGCTCCTCTTCCTCACCCCTCTGACACTCCTTGTTATATTACAAATTATTATTACTTTCATATCTTGGACAGACTGTTGTCTCCCTTCCCCCATGGTTTCTATTGTTCATTCCCCTCTGTGGGGTGGGGAGTGATTATGTGTCCATCATCTTAATGGTTCCTCCTTCCTTTCCTCATTTTATCACCTGTCCCCTACCCTTCTGGTATCGATACTCACATTCCTGTTCCTGGATTCCGTGTTGTGAGCTCTTATCTCTTATCTGGATCAGTATACATGCTCTGATCTAATCTTCTGTGAAAGGCAGAACTGGGGGCATGATAGTGGGAGGTGAAGAAGCTTCAAGAAGCCAGAGAAGTAGCTATAAGAAAGTATATGCCCTAGGGGACATCGTAAAGACTAGTCTCAGTGCTTATTGCCATTAAATGCTTGCAAAGACTGTTTATTATTGCTTTTGCCCATAAATAGCATCAAAATGAAATATTCTAAAATTTTACTCAGATTATGGCATATTCATACAATTAAAAATCAATGGAGAAGAATAGACTAGAGGAAGTAAATGGATACAATTACAGGAATGAATTTCAGAGACACTATATATTAAGTGAAAGGAACCATGCAAAGAAAGGAAGAGTACACAAGATATGATTCTATTTTTAGAAATTCATGAACAGTCAAACTTATCTGTTGTGATAAAAGTTAGATTAATTTTGAGGAGGATATTAATCATGAGGAACCAAGCAGAAGCCTTTTGATATGCTCTAGATGTTAACTATTTTATCAATGGTTGTATGTATAGAATGTATATGGACAAGTACATGTATGTTTGTATGTATATGCATGGGTATGTGTGTGTATATATGCAGCAAGAGGGAGATACAGAGAGACTTGGTGACACTGTCTGTTAAGTGAGGAGCTGCTAAACACTAGCTTGCTGGTTTAAGCCCATGAGACCCTCCAGTGGAGAATAACTAGGCTGTCTGTTCTGGTAATGTTGCTATATTGGAAATCCTGTTATGAGTCAGAATCAGCTTGATGGCAGTGGGTTTGATTGTGGGTAGACATACATTTAAGCACACAAATAAATGCATATATATAATATATGCAAGTTCATAAACTTGAGATATATATGCATGTCGTGAACTTTTCACCAATTTATGTACAAATTAAAAGTAAGAGCACTATATTTGACCTTATTTTAAGTCATTATGACTCTAAAGGACAGAGGAGAACTACCAGATAGAGTTTCCAAGAGTATAATTTTTTTTTTGAGTGTAAATTTTTACAGGAGCAGACAGCTTCATCTTTCTCCTGGGGAGGGGCTGGTGAGATCTAACTGCTGAGTTTATCATGAGGAGGTGAGTGTGTTCCTCCAGGTAGACTAGAGAAACAAAATTCATAGACAAACATATGTACATAAGGGAGAAGTTTATATACAAGAGAAATGAATGGAACATTGAGAAAGCATCGCAACTCAGTTCACTCCATGATCATAAGTCTCATATAAGCCCAAATGTCTGATACCAATCCATTAGTCCTTTTCAGACTCAAGAAACACATGCAATGATGCCAGAAAAATCACACGCCAGTGGATTTTGAGTCTTGTGAATCCAGTGGTCGCTAAAGCACCTCAGTGCTTGCAGGGGTCTCCATGTGGCTTCTCCAGCCCCAGAGGTTTGGTTCTATCAGGGTAAGCCCATGTGGCTTCTCTTCTGGCTCCTCCAGGACTCAGGTTCTATCAGGGTATTGCCATCTTGTCTTGTTAGTAATGCATCTCCCAGGAACTGAGTTGATGGTCTCTCATCTCCACAGGAGAAATATTGTGAGATTTCCGAGAATTCTCAGGGAAAACCATGTCCACACAGAGGCCTCATTGGCTATCTCCAGATTGACAGGCTAGACTCCACTCCTGCATTCCTAATCAAATTGGCACCAAAGTACCTGACTGCCGCAGTGAGTGTTTTACCCACTTTACCATAGGGTGGCATGAAGATAATGCTGGTTGATGGAAATTACTGAATGTTTGGAGAAGTAGCTTTGTCGTTTCTCTTGTACTTCGTTAGCATTTGTATGCATATAATGGAATAAGTATTTTACCTTTACTAAAAGAACTGGATTGAAACCACAGCTCTGCTTACTATCTGGACGATTGTGTACAATAATTTAGCCTGTCAGGATTTCATATTTTTCATTTAGGGAATGAGACAATGATTAATATTTTACACAATAGTGATGAATAAATGAGATACAGTTTTACACAAGTTCTGAAGAAAGTGGAATCTGAAGCATATATTAAAATATTAGCCTTTTATTTGATAAGTTTAATGCTAAGGTGACAAAAAGGAGAGAGTTTGCCAACAATATTTTATTATTTTCTCAATGTTTCCACTATTATCTTCTTAAAAGTGAACATTTATTTTAATTTTTTACTTCTTAACTTTCAGTTTGTTCTTCCCCCCTCCTTCTTACCTCTCTGCATTCTTGTTTTCTCTGTTCTCTACCCCCTCTCTTTCTTTTTAACATTTTCTTTTTCTTTTTGCTCTCAATCTAAATAAAGGTCAGAGGATAAGAAGATAAAACTACACAGTTTATTCCACATGTCACACCTAAACAAAAACACAGTTAAATGGGTTCATCATTACAAATGAAAATTTTTAATTCTATATAATAAAATTTAGAAATAACTGAAAAGAAATAGACATTCATCAAATAAATGGGATCGGTATCCTACACATAATTGAGCTGAAATGAATTGGTATTGGCTAGTTTGAATCAGAAACATATGATTTACTTTGAAAAGACAAATTCAAAAGGAATTACATTGCATTCCTTTTAATTCAAGAATCTTTCAATATGTATTTTGACTAACCCTGCTGTCTATGATTGGAAAAATGATCTATCTGTACACAAGGAAATCCAGTTAATACATTGGATTTTGTGTTAGAATAACCTTAACACAAATTTTGTGTTAATGAAGCATCACATAAATTTTAGATGTATAATGGTGAATAGAATTGAATAGAGGTACTTCATAATTAAGAACTGATGTACTGAAGAAACATTCAAGCTACACTCAAGGTGTTAGCAAAAAACAATACTCAAAATATCAGTGGAATAACAATTGAACTGCTTCAGCATTTTTAAAATTTTAATACATTTTATGGGTAAAATATCATTTCAACATGCAATCAACCTAGACAATTATTAGCAATATACTTTACTTGGTCTGTGTCTTAGAAATCCATGTATATTTCTTATATACATGACATCTCAATTTGTACTTGCCACATATCAAGTGCAAAATAGCTACATGCAGCTACTAGCTAGCACAGCTGTAGAGAACTAAACTTCAAGCCACCAGACATCAAAGAAATTCCAGCAACTCTGTTCCAAGAAATAGTCGAATGTGATATTTCTTTTTGTTAATGGCATCATTTTGATAAGCAGTTGAGTCCATTGTTCATTTATTTCCATTTTCATTAATTTTAGATCTTTTATTTCTCTTTTTAAAAAAATCATTTTATTGGGGATTCATGCAAACCTTATCACAATCCACACATACATTTATTGTGTCACACACTTTTGTACATTTGTTTCCCTCATCATTCTCAAAACACTTGCATTCCACTTGAGCTCCTGGTATCTACTCCTCATTTTCTCCTCCCTCCCCGCTCCCACATCCTTCATGAACCAGCCATAATTTATAAATTAATATTATTTTGTCATATCTTACACCATCCGACTTCTCCCATCATGGCCTGTTCCATGGGGGATGAACAGAGGAGAAATGTTTCAGCATTTTGATGAAGCATGTGGAGCACTCACTATTATGCTGAGAAATCTCCCAAGCCTAGCCAACTGGCTGGAAGATATTCATATTTGTACCTCGTTCAATGAAAGGTGACTCAAAAGCATTTAAAAAATCACCAAGCAATAATTATATGGAAGTGAATATTTGCTGAAATATTGCCTGAAGTAAATGTTTGCTGAAAAAATTCAACAATGGTGCAGCAGTACATTGCCTGGAGCTGACAGAAATGAAAGTTGGATTCAAAAGAAGATATGGAATGATCTCCATCATTGGAGATGTTGAATGGACACTGACTGAAGACAGAGAATACCAGAAAGATGTTTATTTGTGTTTTATTGAATTCAAAAGAGCATTGGACTATGTTTTCGTATCATAACAAACTATTGATGCCACCGAGAAGAATTGGAATTCCCAAATACTTCATTTTGTTCATGTAGAATCTGTACATGGAACAAGAGATAGTCATATGAGCAGAACGATTTTGAGTGTTAATTAAACCAGGAATGGTGTGTATCAGAGTTGTATTTTTTCATCATACTTATTGCATCTGACTGTAGATACTAAGAGAAGGTGAACTAAATGAATAAGAAAACATATCAGGATTGGAGAAAGGCTTGTGTGGCCATCATGTACCTTGCTATCAATTTCATGATTGTAAGTGTAGGGCTGTAGTTCAGTCTGTCAATCTGGAGATAGCCAATGATACCACTGTGTGGGCCTGGCTTTCTCTAAGAATTATAGGAACTCTCACGATACTCCCCTCATGAAGGTGAGAGACTATAGAATCAGTTCCTTAGAGATGCTCAATTGACAAGACAAGATGCCAGCATGCTGATAGATCCTGAGTCCTAGGAACTGGAGAAAATGGATGAGAAGCCACATGGACTTACCCTGAAGGAACCAGACCTCTGAAGTGGGAAAAGCCGTATAGAGATCCCTGCCAGTGCTGAGATGCTTCCACCACAGTTGGATACACGAGACTCTGAATCCACTGGTGTGTGACTGTCCTGGCATCATTGCATGTGCCTTGTGAATCTGAAGAAGACTTTGTAGACTGGTAACAGACATTTGGGCTGATATCAGACTTATGTGCTTGGAATGAACTGAGTTAGGAAGCTTTATCAATTTTCCATTCCTCTTGTATAAATACTTGTCCCTTATATACATATGTGTGTTTATGAATTTCTTTTTTTAGTCTACCCAGCTTGTAAACAACTTAAGATATGCACATCACAGGACATTCTTTGCTAGGTGAAAATAAAGATGAATTGAAGCACTTGATGATATTGGTCAAGGATTTTAGTCTTTAGAATGGATTGCAACCCAATGTAAAGAAAGCCAAAAGTTTCATAACAGGACCAATTGATAAGATAGTGACAGGTAAAGAAATAATTGAATTTGACAAGGACATCATTTGACTTGGCTCTGCAATCAATATTTTTGGAATAGAAGTCCAGAAATCAAGGAATTTATTGCATCAATTTGCTGTGCAAGAACTCTTTAAGGTGCCCCAAACAAAGATGCCCCTTTGAGGACTAAGAGAGATAAATCCAAACCACAGTGTGTTCAATCCCTTCATATGCATGTGAACACGGGACATTTAGAAGGCCCTCAGTGAGATGGATCGAAAGCAATAGTCTGCACCAAAAGCTCAAGCATAATAGCAATTGTGAAGATAGTTTAGAATCCAGAGGCAATGTTTTATTCTCTCGAGCATGAGGTCATCATGAATTTAAATGGACCCAATGGCATCTAACAACACCGACAGCACTGTTCTATTTCACAATCTATTTTTTTGTTACTTACATCATCGTCGCTTATCATTGACTTGGTTCCATCTTATGGTGGTCCCACATGTTGTAAAGAAGGAGTACATTCCACAGTGCTTTCAACACTCTGATCTTTCAGAAGCAAATCTTTATGCCTTCCTTTGAGGTGCCTGTGGATGGATTTGAATGACCAAACTTTTGTGCCACTCAGGGGTCCTGTGAACTTCATAAAATGTACTTAAATGCAATTATGATCTTTTTTATATGAGAAATGTCCAAAGTTTCAGTAAATGAGATAGAGAATTTTGACCTCATTAAACTTTGCCTGAAAACATTTCTTAAAAAGAATAAGTACATAGCACTATTCTTCTACCTCGCTCTCCCCTGTCCCCCAACTTTTATCTGGATCCTCATCTTACAAATTGACAATATAACGTTCATGTTAAATTAGTCATAAACAGAGACATTAGAAATAATTTTATTGGCAGTTCACACAATTCTTATCACAATCTATCCATCCATCCATTCATCAATCCACCCATCCACCTATCCATCCATTGTACGTCAATCATATTTGTACATTTGTTGCCCTCATCATTTTCACACCTTTGCTTTCTACTTAAGCCCATGGTATCAGCTCCTCATTTCCCCCCTCTCTCCTTATTCCCCTCTTCCTTATGAAACCTTGAAAGTTTATAAATTATTATTATTTTGTCATGTCTTATACTGTCAAATGTCTCCTTTCACCCATGTCCCTGCTGTCCCTCTCCCACGGAGGAGATTGTATGTAGATTCTTATCATTGTTTGCCCCATTCTGCCCCATTTTCCCTCCACCCTTCCGGTAATGCAACTCTCTCCACTGGCCCTGAAAGGATTATTTGTCCTCTCACACACACATTTTAAGGCAGAAGTATGTAGAGAGATAATGTTCTTAAGTTCCAACAGATTTTTTCTGGAACATTAAAAAATAACCAATGCAATCCCCATAGTTTTTTCTTAGATGTGACCTTGATAAAACTTCCAATTCATGGGATAATATTGTCAAACAACAATTGAAATCCACAGGTTATCCGGCTTAAATCTATATAACTTTCTTTAGCAAAACATTTTTATAAAGACTGGATGAGATGATATTTGAGAGAACTTTGTTAATGGAAAAATTGCAAAAAAGATATTATCATTTATTACAATTATGCATTTCAACTCTAATTTAAAAATCTATTTCTTGTTCTACTTGGCATTTGCTTAAAAATATATTGTGTGGTTATTGCCACTTAATAAAAAAACCAACCATCTCCTAAAGTGAGGATTGTATTAAATTGGTATAAATGTCAATATAAGATGTAGAGAGGGGAAATTAGTTCTAATAACCACAGTCCAGTTCAGCACTCAGTCAATTTACACATCTTGAGCTAATTTTTCTTAACTATTTTCTCACTATAAGTTCCATTGAAACCCATGTGAGGTTTCTTTGAATTCTGTTAATGTAGTAGATCTATTTATTTCTTGAACACATCATAGATCAATTTCTCATTTCCTCAATTCTGAACTTTTTACAAGTAAGACAAACTCTAACAGTGCATCTCAAGAATGAAAATCTGGGCAAGTTTATGAGTGCAATATGCCTTTTAACCATCATAAATGCTGTGCAGCAGATTCACCCAATGTAATGCATCATTTGGTCTTTTGACAGCTGCTTCCCCAAACATTGATAGTGGAAATAAGCAGGAAGGAAAACTTGACAATTTCAAATTTTTCTCCATTTATCGTGATGTGTCCTATTGGTCCATAGTGAGGATTTTGGTCTTCTTTACAGAGTTGTGAATACCTTGAGTTGTGAATACCTTTAATTAATCAGCAAGCGCTTTAAGTCCTCATCACTCCTCAGTTTCAGCAAGCAAGGTTGTGTCATGTACATACAGCAGATTGTGAGTCTTCTTCCAATCCTGTTGCCACGTAACCTTTGTTAAAAAAACAGCCTCTTTGTTTATTTGCTCAGCATACAGATTGAATAAATATTGTGAGAAAATACAATACTGATGCACACCTTTCTAGATTTTTTTCGGGGGGGGGCATCACTGTCCTCTGATGGGAGTGGGAGGCCCAACCTTTCTAGATTTTAAACCATGTAGTATTTCTTTATTCTGTTTGGCCTATGACATCTAGATCCACATACAGTTTTTGGATGAACACAATGAAGTGTCCTGAAATTCCTATTCTTCTCAAGGCTATCCAGAGTTATGATTCACACAGTTAAACATCTTTGGATAGTCAATGAAATGCAAGTAAGCATCTATTTAGTGTTCTGTGTTTTCAGCCAAGATCCATCAGACATCAGTCATGATATCATTTGTTCCTTGTCATCTTCTGAGTTTGGCTTGAATACCTGGTAGATTCTTCTCAATGAATGTACTGCTGTAACCTCTGTTGGATAAACTTCTGTGAAGTTTTACTTTCTGTAATATCAATGATATTGTTCTATAATTTACTCATTCTGTTGGATTGTTTTTCGTTGAAAGGGTTATAAACATGGATTTTTTTTCTAGGCAGTTGGTCAGCTAGCTGTCTCCCAAATTATTTGGCAGAGACAAGTGAGTGCTTCCAGTGATGCATATGCCTGATGAATCATTTCAGTTGATAGTCTATTAATTCCTGGAGTCTGTTTTTTGGCTAATTTCTTAGTGTAGCTTGAAATTTTGGCTAATTCCTCTGTGTAGCTTGGTTAATTCCTTCAGTAGTATTGATTCTTGATTATATGCTACCCCTTGAAACCGTTGAATCATCACTAGTTCTTTTTGATACAGGTATTCTTTCCACCTTCTTTCAGTGCTTCCTGCATCATTCAATATATTGCCCATGGAGTCTTCCAAGAGCGCGACTAGAGGCTTGAACATTTCTTTGCATTCTTTCACCATAAAGCATGCTGAGTATGTTCTTTCTTTTGATTTTCGATCTCTAGACCTTTGCAAATTTCATCATCATATTTGATTTTATCTTCTTGAGCTGTCCTGTGAAACTTTCGATTTGCACCTCTTTCACGTCATCACTTCTTCCATGTGCCTTAGCCACTCGAAAACTACAAGCAGATTTGAGTCTCCTCTGACATCTACGTTGAGCTGTTCTCTCTTTCCTGATCTTTCACTTCCTCACGTACGACGCACTTGTTATCATTCTACAATTTGTCAGGTCTTCTATTATTAACCTTCGTTGTGCAAAATCTGTTCTTGAGATGTTCTTGCAATTCAGCTGGACACACTCATGGTCTTAATTTAGCTTTTTTGATCTTTTTTCAATTTTCTTAAAATTCAACTTGAACTCATTTGAGCAATTGATAGTTGTTACCACAATAAACTCCTGCCCAGGTTTCAGCTGTGATATTGAACTTTTTCATCATACCTTCCCATCTGTGTATTCTTCCTGCTGAATTCTACATGTAAAGTCACATTTGTGTTATTGAAAACGATGCTGGCATGCATAAATCATTGCTGTTGCAAAATTCTACAATGGGTTCTCTAGCTTTGTTTCTATCACCAAGGCATATTTTCCAACTTCTCTTCCTTTGTTTCCAACTTTGCATTCCTACTACCAATTGGTATCAGTGCATTTCATTTTTATGTACAATCGATTTCAGTCTAAAGACATTCAGAGAATTCCTCAGTTTCTACATCACTAGCATTAGTGTTTGGTGCATAAATCTGAACAATGGTATTGACTGGATTTCCTTGTATGTGGATAGATATTATCCTATCACAGATATAGAATTGTACTTCAGGACAGATCTTGAAATGTCTTTTTTATGATGAATGTAAATCCATTCTTTTTTGAAAAGTTTCTTAGGCATCATTGTCCTCTGGTGGTGGGAGTGGGAGGCCCAGCCTTTGCTCCTGTGAGCTGGAATTGAACCTCCAACCCAGTAGGCTGCAGTCCCATGCACAACCACTATGCCACTGGGGCTCAGCTGCAAATCCATTCTTACTGAATGTATCATGCCTAGCATAATTTATCCTATGCACGCCTGATTCAATAGACTAATGTCAGTTCATTTTAACTCATTAATGCCTAAACTATCGATACTTTTGATGACTTTAATTTCCTGGTTTCCTACACTTTCTAAGAACTATTTACTAATAGACATTTGTTAGTGTGGTAGTTATATAATTGGGTGTCAATTTAAGATTCAGAGTGTAGGTTATTACTGTGTAAAATGTCTAGCCTGTCATTCAGGATATAGCAAATGAGACCTCTGTGTGGGCTTGGCCTTCTCCTGAGGATTCTGGAAACTCTGAATTTTTCCTTTTTGGAGGGGAAGGCACTCTATCTCTCTTGGCTTACCCTCTACAAGACATCCCTGAGATGAAGCTGCATGGACCTCCCCTGATACAGCCAGTGCCTTGAAATGGAGGAACACCCTGAAGACCCCTGCCAGCACTGAGATGCTTACAATGCCACTAAATTCATAAGACTTCCCACTCACTGGCCCGTGATCTTCCTGCATTTAGCATCATTACATGTGTTTCATGAGTCTGAAGCAGACTTTATAGATTGGTATCAGAAATATGGGCTTTTATTGGTCTTATGGACTTGATCTGGACTAGACTGGGATGTTTTCTCAATTTTCAATTTATCTTGTATATAAAGCTCTTTCTTCTACACATATGAAAATCTATGACTGTTTCTCTAGCATATCTAGGCTAACACATTATGGTACCAGGAGTGGGGTACTAGAGAAATAAATCATAAAGATGGAGAGCGAATGTGTGTTTGATCTTTCCCTCATGGTAGTGTTCTTTGGCTAGTCAGAAGTTAAATGTATCTGTGAAGTTTACTGGGTTGTTTCTGAAAAGAATAAGGGAAGCTAAGGTTTTGATTATTTTGTTTGGTTGTAGTCTTTGGTTATTCCTGTGTAAAATGGTAAAAAATGAATGTTGTTAATGTATATTTTTAGCACAGGAATAGAAATTACCCTCTGAATTTCTCAGAAACCATGCTTGTTAGAGAAAATGGTTGGCTGAGGTCAAAATGGCTGATAAGAGGACTGGCCCTGATTGAGGAAATGCTGTCAGAGGCCTGATTTCATATTTTGTTTCAATAGAATGGTTTAGGTAAATATTAAGATAAGTTAAATAAGGATTGAACTTGACTGCTTTAAGAATTGAGTTTAGTATTTTTCTCCTCTGTTTATACTGATTTTTTGCTTATTATTGTTGATAAAAGGATTTATAGAAGTGGTTATTGGGAGGTATGAAAATAGAGAGCCTATATGCCCACTTGCCTTGGACCATTAAAATTTGATCTTTAAATGGGTTTAGGACTGTGATGGGTAGGTTTGTTATGCCAACATGGCCACAGAAGATTGGTGGGTCTGTTGTGACAGCACGGCCAATGAACACATGGGATGAGTTGAAGGGCAGAGATAAGAAGGGCTTGGTGAGTCCTGCCCTCTCTCTTGCTTCCGGATCTTCAGACCAGAGAGCTGCCTTGTTTGTCCTGTGCCTCGACCTCCAAGCAACACTACCCGTAGGACACCTAATCATGGACTGTGTCGCTGTGAGTTGAGGTTCCTTCAAGCCCTACTTTGCCACGCTCCTGGGATATACATCTCTTAAGCTGGGGACTGTTGGACTCTGTCATCTGGCTGACTATTGGTGACCTGTTCTGCTGTTTGCTGCCTGTGACCAGATAGCCTGAATTGCTTTACAGAGGACCACTCAGCATCCTTCAAGACTTGAAGGACTGCCAGTCTTCTAGCTGCCTAACGCAAGTGAGTAGCACCGAACAATTTGTACTGCTTTATAGATAGTTAACTGTTTCTTTCTTATCTTATATACCTTTCTCTCTATATAAATATATAAAGAGAATTACTAGTGTCCTGATTTTTATTTCTCTAAGAGAACCCTGCCTGACACAAGGACATAACTACAAAGAAGGTTCTGAACAGATAAGCCCCACCCACTGTTTGGGAGTACTCAGGGTGTTTGTATTCTAAGAGTTTTGCCTAAGGAGCCATTGTTGGCAGATTGAAGAAGAAAAATAAGGGAACTCTTTGGATACTTGAATTTTAAACTGGTGGTATTGTCAGAACCTGAAAAATCTGTAATCATGAAGAAAACTCCTCTCTAGGACTGACTGTTAAAGGAGTCTGTGGTTACCAGAAATGCTTGCTAGGTGACCACCTGAATTCACTTGCTGAGTGGAAGTGGGAGCAATAAAGAGAGGCATTGAATTTGGTCATTGACACCCATAAACCTGATTTATAGGAACTAGAGGAGAAGATGATAGCAGGTTGACTGGTCTGAACTTCATGACCTAGCCCCAGGGGGCTAGAGTTATTGAAAATTTGTGATGGGTCCATGGTCTAAGGTTAAGGTGACCAAATGAGCATCTTGATGCGGTCAAGCGAGGCAGCCCATATTGAGTTGACCAGAACTTGATCAGATGAAGAGAAGATTTTCTGCCTGTGAACTGGTGCACATTGCTGCAGACTTTATGGATGGTCTATCCTTATTAGACTTTGATTATGGATGCAAAATTGTAAGGTTCCACTTGGAGTGAAGATTCTTCATGTCAAAAAATATGATTGTCTCCTCAAAGCACTGGGCTGATGTAAGTGAGCAGAATAGAAACTGGATACCCCAAATTGGGAAGGTAATGACATGAAGAGATTGGTTTATAAACGGGGGAATATATTGATAGGATGAAGGATTAGGTGTTACTTAACTGTAATTATTAGGCATAGAGTATTTTTGTTTTGTTCACTTATAGTATGTTATGTTTAAATGAGGGTGGCTCATATTGAATTGTATGAATTTTAGTTTTATCCTCTTATGTAGAGAATAGTTTTATTTTTGTTTGTTTGAAAATTATAAATGGCTAAAAAGTTATGTGAATGTGTTAAATTGGCAAGGGGTGGTCTGTAGTAGCTGTATAATCTGGTGTCAATTTGAGGATTAAGAGTGTAGTGTGGAATCCAGCCTGTCAATCAGGAAATAGTCAATGAAACCTCTGTGTGGTCATGGCCTTCTCCTGAGTATTCTAGGAATTCTGGAATTTTCCTACTCTCTCTAGACTCACTCCCAGTGATATATTCTTGAGGAGAAGTCATACGGCCATAACTTGATGCAGCTAGGGTCCTGAGCAGGAAGAACAACCTGGAGACCCCTGTCAGCACTGAACTACTTACAACACCACTTGATTCACTAGATATCCCACCCTCTGACCTGTGATCTTCTGCTTTCAACGTCATTGCATATGTTTGTGCATCTGAAGAGGCCTTTATAGATTGGCATCAGACATGTGGGCTAATATCTCTGGGCTGGACTGTTTTTTCAATATTCCTATACAAATATGAGTGTCTATGACTTTGTTTTTCTAGTCTCCTCAGACTAACACAGTAAGATAATATAGAAATGGGCTCTTCTATGTTTGTAACAGATTAGAGAAGGGGCATGATCCCCATAGGGAAGAGAGAACAGACAAAAGTTGGAGCACAGAGGTCCCTAAAACACTGGAAAGTCCATGGCATCAAATGCTGTTAGTGGCAGGTTTAAATACCCTCCTGTCATGTAGCCTGCATCTCATGCCAGAGTGACAGTTTATAATTCTCTTCAAGTATACAAAGGAGCATGATCAGTTCAACCAAGTTGGTCATAGATAGGAGGGAACTGATCAGTTTGGGAACTGATGTTGGGAACCGATCAGTTTGCAGATGGCTACTTACTGCAGCTGTTGCCAGGAAGTGGGGATCAATGTGACCAATTTATCTCAGGTGAAGCCAGCAGCTGCTTCATCAGCTCTCGGGGATGAACCATCAGCAGGTTTCCATGGTCTTGGGCCATGAAAGGTGGTGGTCCTGTCCCATTTGCCTAAGAAACAAACAGCTTTGTCCTTACAGACATTATAGCGATTTCTTCTCATTGTGAGCCATTTTTATCAGCAAGCAAAGACCCCTTAAGTTTTAATACATCCCCGTCATTACTATAGACTTTGCTTTTAAGAATGTAGCTCTTCCAGTCATAATTTCAGGACCTTTTGACCTCTGGGGCTCAGCTTCTGGAACTACATATGACAACATTCTGCTGTGATTCATGAGGCTTTTAGTATCCAACACTCCACTACTATCCATAAGGTATTCAGTGGCTAATTCCTCTGAAGTAGGTAGCCTATTCATTCTTCATAGTCTGTCCTAGATCTGCAAGCTCTGTTGAAACATGTTTACTTTGAGTGACACTGCTAACATGTGAAATACCAGTGGTGTTGCTCCCAGCGTCACAGCAACAGACAAATTATCAGTGTAGGACGAACTGACATATGGTAGATGATGGAGATACTTAGATATGAAAAAGTTGTTAAAGGTTAAGGAACTAATCAGTTCTATGAGTTAGATAATAACTCATATTTTTTGTTTCAGAGTAGACATGTGCTCCACACTGTTTTCAATGGTTGATTTCTCAGAAATAGATTTTCATTATTTTCTTTTAGGTAGATGTCAGTAACCAGTCTACCTGTTAGATGTGGGGTGTGCTATTCATTCAAGTCACTTAGGTATTTGTGCAAAAGCTATGCATAGCTCTAAATAGGACAATAGGGCACATTTTCTTCATCACTACTCTGAATTATTTTGAGTAGCAACATGAAGCTATAATTGCTAAGATGGTGTCCTCTTTGGTAGGCAATGAATCTCAATTATCTGGCAATAATGATGTAGTCAT
This sequence comes from Nesogale talazaci, assembly GCA_004026705.1. Taxonomy (NCBI): domain Eukaryota; kingdom Metazoa; phylum Chordata; class Mammalia; order Afrosoricida; family Tenrecidae; genus Nesogale; species Nesogale talazaci. Next base: position 32,952 of record PVJH01013264.1, read on the forward strand.
CTCCTTGATGACAAGAAATAATATAAACACTTTGGTGATAAAACCTGTTATGCCATTCTGTCAGAGAAAACTTCCTCTCAATTTATTGGTAAAGCACATCTTTATCCAATATGCATGCATGCTCTATCAAAGCTTTTATTTTTTACTGGCTATGGATCTTGCATCTGACTCATCACTTCACCTCTCATTTTCTCCACTCAAGTCAGCATCTTATCCTGCTATTTCCCTGAAATTCATTTGTCTCAGAATCCTGTGAGTTAGCAGTCTGACATCTTAGCTGCTGACTTTGGATTTATTCACTACTGCAGCCAGCAGCCTGCCATGTGACATGCAGTTCTTGGTTTTTGTCAGTCCTCGGAGCTCTGTGAGTCAGGAGAAGTCTCCAGCCTGACATGTGATCCATGGAAGGATTCAGTCTTCACACGCTCTACAAGTCATTTCCTTGAATTAAATCTCAGCATATGTAAGCTTTCTTGATTTTAGTTCTCTAGATAACTCACCCCAAGACAGTAATTAATTATCATAATCTGTTATGCTCACACTGAAGGGAAGAAATTAAGGGAAGAAATTGTTTTGGACTGTGCTACTGGCCACGCTTTTAGCTATTCATATTGTTGCAATTTACTGCACACCTGTCCTGTGTAAGGGTCTCTGGCAAGTACAATGAGAAAACAGAGATGAATCAGGTATTTTAAGAATACATAGCAAGAAGGTAGATGGTGTCAATATAATGAGTGCACAAAGTGACAAAAATCTTATAAGATAATGTGAGATATGAGAGGGAAAAATGTTTGCTTTCCAGGATTGGAAAGATTATTTTATTTCTTCCATATCTGTGTGTCAAAGTTGGTATAATAGGTACTATGTCTTAGTTTTATATCAGTTTTATTAATATTAGCATGAAATTTGAAGGAAACCGTGAAGTCTCATGGACAATAATTCTTTGGAACATATTCAAGTCTCCTTCATTCTCATTTTGGAACAGTTTTCCTTATATTGCCTACACACCTGAGCTTTTTACCACTCCAAATTGTGGACATGGATAATTAAGCATTAAGTAAAAACATTTCTGCTTGAGTAAATTGCTTTCTGATGGAAGGAAGCTGTTTTCACAGTATGATTCTAATTATCATTTACTGAATGAAAAAGAACCTATTTGATGAACCTAGCTGCCTATAATATTTTTGTATTATTAAAATCACCACGGCCATTGAGTTGATTTCAGCCATCAGCAACCCTGGAGAACAGAGGAGAGTTGACCCTTTGGGTTTCTGTGAAAATAAAACTTTATGGGATCAGAGAACCTCATCTTTCTCCCAAATTTAACTTTTAGAAATTCTTCCATTAAAATTTTTGTTCATTCCCTCTCTTATTTTCACTTTCATTGTTTCTTGTGCTCTTTTTAAAAAGATATTCCAAGAGCTCAGAAATCTGCGTTTCAAAAGGTATGGAGTCACTCACTTTTGTCTTTATAAACAAGCTCACTACCATGGAGTTAATTCAACTCATAGAAACATTTTAGGGCAGAATAGAACTTGCCTTGTGCATTTCTGAAACTACAAATATTTTGGGAGTAGAAAATCTTATCTTTTTCATTCTAAGTGCCTGGTGGTTTTGAACTGCTGGCTTTGAGGTTAGCAGTCCAAAGTGAAACCCACTCGGTTCTCAGAGCTTCTCCCTTTATATATATTTATTCATTAATCAAGTTCTACTCTCCATTCATAAACTCAACCCTCAATTCATGAAGTTGAAACATAGTGAGTTATACTTTTAAAAGTTTATATTTTATGTAGTTGAGTCTTCCTTTATATAGTTATAGCAAAATGTAATGCAATGAGTTGCTTAGAACTGCTCCTTTACTAGTCATACCTTTTGTTATGATAAACCTTAATGTCCTGATGGGTCTGAGTTAGAAGATGGGGAGAATATACTGGTTGGATGATATGATTTGCCTTGAGTAATTACTAACAGTATTAATCATAATTGCCATACAGCTGGGTCTGAAATTAACCACTTCAGAAATAGGAAAGTATGTGGTGTGTGTGTGTGTGTGTGTGTGTGTGTGTCTCACTACTAACAATTGAGAGGAGTCGTATTGGAACATATACTTTGTACCCTGAGATTTTGAAACATCTAATAACTTGATAAAGGAGACAGCTTTGACACCAATGGAGTGGCAGAGAAGCAGTAGCAGCAAGACAAAGAACCAGAAAAGTAGACTTTTCAGACCACAAAGTGTTTGCATGGGAAGTTGGCTTCTGTAGTAGCATGCTTCTGGAGATTTACTCAGGGTAGCTGAGCATACTGATCCAGGGTCCTGTGGTTGTGTGTCTGCAGTTTGAGTCATATAGTAGAGTGGCTTGCCCTTTGGACCTTTATCGGCAGCCATAAATGAACTTTGTAACATTGCCTAAGCTGGGCACAGGTTGGTCCAAGCACAGGAGGGTCAATGAGAGGCTTGGCCTTACTGTGGACAAAGCAGAGAGTAAGTTATTCTGACAGAGCTATTATATCCTGAGCATTTGTCATCTGAACTGTTACCTGCTAACTTTCTTATTAGTCTTCATAATTCTGAACCTCTTCTGTGAGATCTTCTTGGAATAAGTGAATAATTGCCATGAATCATGAGGCTCAGCCACAAAAACAGACTGTCAGGACTGAGATGGTTTGTGTCAGAACAGGGTACAAGCATGGCTGCTGGAGCCATGTCTACATCTAACTGGTGGTAATCTCCCTTGAGAGACTGGGGGCTAGATGTTCCTTTCATCCCAATTTTCAAATATATACAATAATTTGATTGCACAAAGTTTATAGTTGAAATTTAATGAATCATATTTTTTAAGGTCTGTATTGAATGTTATGTGCCATCAAAATGATTTTGATTGGAATGGCCTCATATGGCTAGTAGAATTGCCTGTGGGGCTTCCACGGCTCTAATTTACACCAGAGTCAGTGGGTATTTCTGTGAGCGGACTGGTGAGTTTGAAATGGTTAGAAGCCAAGCACCTTTTGATCCTGTGCTACCTGTGGTCCTTTTATACAAAAAACCTTAATTGCAGTGTTATGACAAGATAATTCTTCAGAGTATAACTGATTGCCAGGTTGAAGAGTATTTGAATTTCAAACATTTCGAGAGTTTTTGGTATGCATATATATCAGAACTGACATAATTTTATAATGTTGATGCTTCATTAAAAGAAATGACAGGAGGCATTATCATGAGAAACACTTAAAGTATTTTAGGTATAAAATTTGGGGAATATTTCTAAATCTTCTTACTATGCAGAATAACAAAAATTAGTTTTACGAATCATTTGGGATAAAAGCAACACCAATTGAATTATCTTAATGGGATGTTTTCCAACTAGCAGGCCCTGAGCATTTGAAATCTTGTTCCTATGTTGTTCTGACTATAAACTTTAAATGAACTCAGATATATTAACAATATTGATATTTTTAAATGAGATGCCCCTACTAGTATTACATCCATATGTGATGACTATAATTGGAGAAAAATTAGATTTAATATTTGCAAGAAGTGAGGTCCCCCAAACAGCTGTTCCCAAGGCCTATATCCCCTTTGGGGCTAAATATGCAAACATCCAGGAATACTTATTCCTGAATCACCAGTAATTATGGAAAAGATCCAGATTGCAAAAGTTTTATAAATAATCTTATGGCTGATCTTGCAGCATAGCATTTTTAATTACTCATATAATGGCACAATTGTACTCACAAACAAGCATGTTCATATTATATGTAGAACCATTTAAATTATCACATGCTTCCACATAAAGCAAAAATATGCAGCACTCACAAACCTTAGTATAATTACATGGACACTACTCATGAACTGCAACATAACTGCCACGGGACTGGATGTTACTTTCCTTTTCTAGTGTTTTTGGAATTGCATCAATGGCTCATTATATACGTATTTTTTACTTCTAGCAAAATAGACTATGATTTATAATCCCACTCTCATGATAATTTCCACATGGTATATAATTATCACTGGTTTTCAGTGCTCTAATAGAAAAAAATTAATTTCTATTGAAAGTATCTGCTTACATATTTCTCTTTTATTATTTTTCTTTCATATTAAGTTCAGCAATCCATTAGATTTGCCTATCAACAAGTTATGGAGTCATTGAACAAATGTATTTGTAATTAATTAAGAAGGGATATAAGAGGAAAAGTATGAGGAGAAATTTGTCTTCCAAAAAAAATAACTGTACAATCTACCAGTGAATACATTTCAAAATTATATGAATTTTTTCCTCTCAGATTTTGGATGCTTCCACCCCACTGCAGTAAACACAAATTGCTTAGAATACTGACAACTCAGAAGAACTGTAAAGTAGCTATGATTTTGCTTCAATTCTAAGCTAATGTGTTAGTTACTTCTCTACTTGTTAATTTTGGCTGGAAACAGGAAACTCAGGAGTCCAACAAAGCCTGTTACCAACAGCACAACAAAGCAATTTGAGCTTCATGTATGTCAGGGATGTTTGTTCCATCTTACGATGAGCAGGTCAAGACCTAGTTGGATTGTGTGCATGCAGTGCCTTTATATTATAACTGGGGGACCATCAGCTTGAGGAACCCTAAATTTAAGAAACCCCAGTACAAAGATGGTGACCAACGCATGCTCTGGAAGAGACACTATGTTTAATTTAGTAGATAGTAAGTTTCATTTATCTCTATACCTTCTGCTTCCTTTCAACAAGAATCTAGATAAAATATAGTTAGTGTCTTTTCACATACAAACATGGAAATGTGAGATACCCATGACTGTCTTTCAGCAATCTCTGTTCATTACTTTTACATTATTTTGGCTTATAGAAATAGTTCCTTGGATCCCCTATAATAATTAATCTGACTGGGAGAGGCTGTTTCAAAATATGTCCAGTTTATCTTACAATCATTTAATTAAGGTTGTCTTAAACGAAACGTCACACAGAAAGAGGGGATCAGCCTACATTATTTACTTCAGTCATGTCTTCTTGAACCATTTGAACTTCTCTTTTATGGTTGCTCCTGGAGTTTCTTCTTAGCTTGAGGAGTTAAAGCATGTGCAATGTTATAGATTGACTGGACTTCATTTTGCCTTTTAAGGAGATCCAAGGAATGTCAACCCAGACCAGTTCAAATCAACCCTGGCCTGTGTTTAGGTAGGCCTGAATATTTTTCCTGGGGTGTGACTGTGTATCTTTAAGCATTTGAATGCCTTTTAATGAAGCTTATAGGGTGAATAATTTGCATTACTGTGGTTGCGTTTCTTTAAGTTCTTGAACGTTTTTAAATGAAGTTACTAAGATGTATGTCATCTTGGTAATGAATGGTTCCCACATGAGAAGGACAAACCTGAGAACCCCCCAGAAAGTGTTAACCCCTCAACGAGGATCTACATAATTTACAGGACACAGGTGGAGAATGTTTTACTTGTATAGCTTTCTGGTTGGCTGAATGGTTTTAGAGTACAGCTTTAATTATTAGGTTTATCCTTTATTTTTATTTTCATTATTTTTAAACCTGAAAAGCATTTATTGCAATGACAGAAACTAAATTCATTTTTTTGAATTTCTTCTAGTTGCTCACAATTCCAGCTGGAAATCATTCCTCCACTCCACAGAATGACCAAGAATGGGATGGAAAGACACCTGTCGGCCTCATGAATGTTATACTCATCCACTGCACTTTCTAATAGTCAGACATCTTGATAACATTAAGAAACATGACATTCAAATCATGATCAGGGCCATCTGGAGAGAGATGAAAGACATAGGATTCAGTAGAATTTAAGACCTTTGGGTTACATTTGGAAGAATGGCTCAAACACATTTTTTCTTCATCAGGAAGACTCTAGGAGAGGTTTAATGGGGTTCACTTATTTCCCTTCTTATCTGTTTCTCACAATATTTAAAGTGTTCACTTTGGAGGTAGTAAGGTTGTATCAATACCATCACATCTTTGAAGTCAATGTGTGCATGGGATTATCTATAATTTACTTTTGCATCTCCATTACTTATTTATACCTGAGCATTTTCTCCAGAAAAGATTAAATGTGGGGGTACAAGAGCATATTTCATGAATTGCTCAGAGTTCTAACTGTTCCTCACTTTTTTCCTACATGTACCAATATAGAAGAACTCAGATGGCAGAAGATTTTAAAATGGTCATTATTTTAATATACGTGATAATGTTACGCTAACAAGAGATCCAGGCAGATGAATAAGAATTGAGTTTGAATTGCTGAGACCATATTCTGGTTGAGAAGAAGGTATGACAGTCAGACTAGTCTGTGGTTGTCATTAGGAGAAATAAAGTAGCCTCACTCCCAGAACTGGGGAGAGTGGAATCAGCAATTTTCAAAGCAGTTCTCTTTATCCCACAACTTTCCTCATGAACATCAACTGTGAAATGGTGGAGAGGGAATTATTCTTTCTTGAGAGAGATATACTCAAAGACCAATGTGCTATGCTAAGTTGTGTGGCTGAAAAAATGTATATGTTCATTTTTGAAGAAGATTTGTTTTAGGGCTGAATAATTCCAGATGCTTTGGAATGGGAGGTGCTGTGGGACAGTGATTTGATATCTCGAATATCAATCAATTGTTAAATGACTGTTGGCAATAAAGCTGAGTGGGAGTAAAATATAGAATGTATTCAATCTCCAGCAGTATTTGTAGCAATATTCTGTGCAAGGATTTTCCCGTGGTAAGCCAGTCATTTTTGAACAGAGATCACAAATCTGGCATGACTTAGCCGTGGCCTTCACAAAAGAAATATAGAGTTCTTTACTTTTTGTTCAACCTGTGTAGTGGGGAATTGCCATATTTAGATAGGTCCAGCAAAAATAATTGTGGTAATCTGGGTAGTTTTGATCAGCAGTTGATTCCAACCAATCTCAGTAGAGAATGCGCCTGTACCATCAAAGAATGAGCATCAGCTTGAGACATTAAGACAGTTTAATAACCAATTGCTAACATAGTCTATACCCCAATTTGTTGTTAGGTGCCATTGAGTTAATTCCAACTGATAGTCAGCTATGTCCAACAGAATTTAAATACTCATCAATTCTTCACTATCCTCACAATTGCTATGTTTAAGCTTGCTACAACCACTGTGCCAATCCATCTCATTAAAGGTCTTCTTCTATCTCCTCCGTCCTTTCCTGTCCTGCTTCTCTTCTTATTTGAGGACCCATTGCTGAAAAATTAGCGAATGAAAATCGTATGAATAGCTCATCTCAGAGGTATCTTTAATTTGCTATTCTGTCAATTTCCAAATGGAAGACAGAAGAAGTCAAGGCAAAAAACCCAGGTGTCAATAGAATGATAACAGGATCCATCAGGGGAAATATTGGAAGGATTTATCTGAATGGCCTTGGATTGTGCATACAGAACAGCATGATCATACCTGTTTCGGATTCTGTGTATCTGGTACTGAGTTTGTATAACTGCAGAAAGTCCTTGAATATCATTGGGTTTTAATTCATCTAAACTTGGTCCCATCAACAAAATTCAGACATTTATGGAACTCTCTATATACCTTTTGCTAAGCAACAGTCAAGAATTCTGAGGGATCTGCTATTTTACTCTACTTGATAGCTATCAAGTTAATCTGATACTTAGCATTAAGCTAAAAAAGGTTACTAAGGTTTTAGTTCATACATGCACAGTTTTAGTCAAACAAAATGTGCCTAAACATACCTCTGTGGTCAGAAGATGGTTCCCCACAAATTCATTCAATGATGCACACATCTCCTTCTCATTAGGGTGCTTCTTCTTGGGATATTCATGTACTCGAACAGTTGAATGGGAGGCACAGGAATCAATGAAAAAATTATGGTGACTGCTTTCAAAGATTCTGAAGGAGGGACCATTACATAATATCTAGAAGAACACAAGACAGCCATAGGGTCTTATTGTGAAGAAGTTTAAAGAAAATTTGAAATTTCGGTGAGAAAATGCCAGAAATTTTGTACACAATGTATTCCCACACCCTCTGTCACACAATGCATTTTCTCATTTTGCAAGGATAGCAAGAGCAGGTCTAAGAGACCTACCCCATCCATACCCCTATCCAAAGGGAAGCACTACCCAATCCACCCTTTATCCCTTTAAGTTACTCTTAACCCCATCCACTCTCGCCCCTACAGACTACTCTTTCATGCACAAACTCAAAGAACATAGAAAATAGTTGTCTCTTGAGAATACCAAAACTGCTCCATTGATGTGTAATCGAAACACAGACTTCTTTGGGGAAGGGTTAGGAAGATAGAAACACCACCTGCAGAGAGGCACTTCTATTGATCTAGATGAGGGCCATGTTGAGAAACAATAGCTTTGCATTTTGATATTTGTTTAAGAAAAGTGACTGTGATGTTCTAGCGATTCTTTTTGAGGCATGCTCCCATTTTCATGGAATATAATAAAAGGCAAGAGTTAGGAACAAAGATATTTAAAATGTGCACCCCATATGCATACTGTCCTCAACTCCCAAGGGGGTTGATATACTTACTGTGTGATACTACCTTTTTAGAAGATTTACCAGACCAATTCTAAGGAGTTGAAGATTAGTCATGTCGCAAATGTCCAAATTTTCTAAGGTACTATTCTGCCCTATTCCCCTGCCCCCCTACTCTTATGAATATATTCCTTCAAATCCCTGGGTTCTGTGACTTGATGCAACATCCCGCAGAAACTCATGACACTTTGAGGACACATTTCATGAGGTGGTTGCAGCTGTTTAGTCTCAACCTTGATCATCAGCCAGAGAGAATCCATATACAGGGAGCAGAGCCATAATCTCGAATCCCCAAAGTCATAGCACATTCATATTTTACCCATTCCAAAGAAATATGACCCAATAGAAGGCTCAAACTGTCGACTAATGTCACTGATGTAATATGCGAGTAAAATTTTGCTGAAGATCACACTACAAAGTTTGCAGAATTACATTGACAGGGAGATGTCAGACTAGATTCAGAGAAATCATGAAACTGGGATATCTTTGCTGATATCAGATGAAACTTTGCTCAAAGCAGAGAATATCAGAAAGTTTGCTTGTGTTTTATTAACACTTATAAGACATTCGAATAAGCAGATCATCACAAACTATAGATATCCTTGAGAACAATAAGAATTCTTGAACAATTCATTGAGCTCATATGGAAACTGTACATGGATCAAGAGACAGTTGTTTTAACTGAACAAGAAACTATTTCATCATTCAAAAAAAAGGAAAGGTGTGAGACAGGGTTGTATTCTCTTATGCTTAATGATTTTAGAAGTTTATTTTTAAAGTTTCTAAGAATAAAATTGTTCGAAACATGGCAAGTAATTCTAGATGCTTGTATTGATGGTATACTCTGCTACTCTTCCATCACGTTGTAAAGTGTCATAGATTATTCTAGATTCTTGTATTGATGGTATACTCTGCTACTCTTCCATCATGTTGTAAAGTGTCATAGATTGCACAAAACAGGTATGAGGTTCAAATAATCACTTACAAAAACAAAGTTAACATTAGGATAATTTTTATTTCAAATGAACATTATGACTTTAGTTCTTTTATTCGAATCAACCAAAACTAGAATAATTTACTATAAATTCTATGATTTTAAATATCTAGACAAACAGTGCAGAATTTCCCCAAACCATAACTTTGTCAAATTAAAAATCAAACGTCTATTTTTATAAACAATCACCAAAACACTTAAAAAACAATATTAGAATAACCTCAATTATATATCGAGACTAATTACATTGTTGTAGTCTCAGTGAGCAGACAAGAAAGATAAAGTTTTTATATGTGGCACCAATAGCTTCACGCAGAAAAACAAATTACAAAACTCTTTGCAAATAATTAAATGTCCCAATTCTGAGTAGTCTTGGATTAATACATTGGAAGGCAAAGTACCTCCAGAGTCTTGGATTGTGGCACTGTGATAATACCACAGCTGATCTTCCATTGTTCTAGTGAACATTAATTATCTCTCTTCCTCCTATAATATCCGTTTACTGTCTTATAAATTGGATTCAGCTATTAGCTCTATTCATTTATTTCCTGTGAAGATGGTCTAAGCTTTATCTACTTGAGTGCTAGATTTAGTATCACTTTTCATTTCCTTCTTACTAAATGCATGCTCTTCTAAAGAGCTCCATTGTAAAGTCTTTTCCCCATCTCACTCTCCAACTCTCAAAGACACAAACATACCTACATTCTGTACCCAGATCTATTCTTGTTTTTCTTTGTTGCCTGTTTAAGGCTATTGTATTTGTCAAAGTTGAAAAAAGTATCACAAAAAGGATAAATTTATTATGATTTATCGTTTTCTCTCACTCATTCTGACCTCTCAGCAATGCAATATTGACAAAAAGTGAGAAACAGGCTGGGCTTCAGTAGCTGTTCATCTTCGAAACTTAGGCCATGATGGAACATCCAGTTAGATTATGTGCAATTAAAAAAATAGGATGAGAAATATTTTAAATTCTAACTTCATGTTGAGTAGAATGGAATAAAGCTGTTTCTTAGGCTGAGTCCTCTAGAGAAGCAAAACCACTGAGATTTATTATTATTATATAATTCATATAAATGTATATATAATTATATAAATTTAATTAAGAAAATTGCTCAGACAGTGGTAGAAATAGGTGAATTCTAAGTCTGGGCAAGCTCCAAGTCTGTGACTTACCTGTCACCACTGGTGAGAAAAAATAGTGGGTAATCTACCTAGCCGCATGACTCCAATGAAGGTTGGGAATCGGAGAATGTGATAGGTAAATTGCTCAGCCTGGTAAGCATGAATGAGGTACCAGACTCTTAACCAAATTTGTTCATTAGCTTTCAAGATGATTCTTGACCTAGAGGCACTTTCCAAAATGTAACCAAAATAAGAGAACATGAGAAAGAAAGATGATAGATTGGTGTCAATTATGGCCTTTACGAATACTTACAAACTGAAGTATGTTCTGCGTTTATAATTTGGTGAAAGAAAATGTATTGTAAGTCATCACAAAAGAAAAATAATATAAATGATATCAATATTCCAAGAGAAAAATAGCATCTACACACAAAGTGACTGAAAATGTAAATTAAATCCTAGGTTCTCTAACAGATCAAGGTTCTTCAAAAGCTTCATGGATAAGCTAAATGAAAAAAAAATGGACTTTTTTCATGAACTTTCTGAAGCTCCTTCAAACTACAAAATGCTGACATTTTCAATAAAAATGATTACTACATAGTACTAAGTGAAAAAAGAAAAACCTAGCAGGAGCTTTTTATCCTTAGAGAAGGATAAAGGAGATCTGAGAAAAGTGAGAATTCACTAAAAGAGAAATTAACTCACTAGCAAAAATGTAAGTTCTCTTGAAATAATTTCAGAATTCTAGACTATATTGCCATTTGTTGACATAATTTTAAACTTTTGTACAGCTGTACTTTTTTCTCTTCTGGACCACATAATAGCCAGGAGCACATAAATATTATTATATTTCTCCCTTAAATTAAACAAAAACAAACAAACAAACTCAAGCAACAGCAATGTCTCCTTCCCCCCAAAACACCCTAAAACTGCCAGCCCATTGTCATCAATTCTGCTTCATAGAGACCCTACTGGACAGAGTAGAACTGATCTTGATTCTAATCTTCCTCCCTTCAGATGGCTGGTGGTTTGGAACTGCTGACCTTGTGCTTAGCAGCCTAATCTATAACCACTATGACCCCTAACCTTTAAGTAACTGAATGTGTTAAAGAACACATGGAAAATCAATAGAGTAAATTGATGCAACTTGAGTTTCATTTCTGCCTTACCTTTGACTGGGATAACAGAGAGTAGAGATCAGAGTAGAATTCTGATGTATACAGACATGTAGGAATTTCTATATGAATGGGTTCTTTATAGTATAACTTAACTATATTAGAAATCTCAGCCCTTGGTAGGACTGACAAAATCCTAAAAGTGGTATTTAGAAGTCTTACATGCTGTGGCCTATGAAAAATTATCCTATTATTAACTCCACAATAGAATTTAAATAACAACATCAGCAGCAACAAGTTTCCTTTCCTTTTCCTTTTAAAAAAATCATTCTATTGGATTCTCATACAACCCTTATCACAATCCATACATCAACCCATTGTGTCAAGCACATTTGTATATTTGTTGCCTTCGTCATTTAGAAAACATGTTCTTTCTACTTCAACCCTTGGTATCAGCTTCTCATTTCCCCCCTTCCCCTCCCATCCTCCTCCCTCATAAACCCTTGATAATTTATAAATTATTATTTTTCATAGCTTCTACTGACTGATATTTCACTTCACCTACTTTTTCATTGTTCATCCCCCTGGAAGGGTTTTTATGTAGATGACTGGGGTTAGTTCCCCCTTTTTCATACCCTTCTGCTATTGCTGCTCTTAATATTGGTGCTTAGGGGTTTATCTGTCCTGAGTTCCCCATGTTTCAAACTCTTATACTTACCTGAGTACATATTCTGGTCTATCCAGATTTGTAAAGTAGGAATTGGAGTTATGATAGTGGGGGACTAGGAAGCTCTAAAGAACTGGAGTAAAGTTGTATGTTTCAATGGTGCTATTCTGCATTCTGACTGACTCATTTCCTTCCCAGACACTTCTGTCTGGGACACTTACCTACAAATGGACTTTGGGTTTCCACTCCCCCTCATTCACAATGATATGGTTTTTTTGTTCTGCATTTTTGATGCCTGATACCTGATCACATCGTCACCTCATGTGCTTCTTCCATATCGAATTTGTTGCTTCTGAGCTAGATGACCGCGTGTTTATTTCCAAGCTTGTCAGACCCCAGATGTTATATCACTTGATAGCTGGGCACTATCAGTTTTTTTCACCACATTTGCTTATGCACCCACTTTGTCTTCGGTGGTCATGTCAGCAAGGTGAGCATCATTGAATGCCAGGTTACTAGAATAAAGTGTTCTTGCTTTGAGGGAGTACTTGAGTAGGAGTCCAATGTCTATCTGCTACCTTACTATTAAGCCTATAAACATATGTACATAGATCTATTTCTCTATCATCATATATAAATATATTTACATATATACATGCCTATATTTAGATCCCAATAATGCTCTTTGCCTCCTAGTTCTTTCCTCTATTTCCTTTTACTTTCCTCTTGTCCCACAATCTTTTTCAGTCTTCATTTGGGTTTCAGGAATCCCTCTCAGTTACATTGCCCTTGATCAAGCACTGCCAGACCTTTTATACCCTCCTCATCACTGATTTTAGCTCACTTGTTGTTCCTTTGTCATGGGATTTGTCAACACCTACTTCCTAGCCCTTGCCTCCCCCTCTCCCTTGTCCATCCTGAACCATTGCTCCTGTTCTTTTCTCCTATGAATGGTTTATCCCACCTATCTTATATACATAGACATGCAGAGACAATCATATGCACAAAAGCAAGACAGTTCAAAGCAAAGCAACAAAAGAAAACAACAACAAACCCCAGGGATTTCATTGCTCTGCTTCCCCTGCTGTTCTGTTTCATGCCTTTAGTGTGTCCCCTTGGCTTGGTGGGGTCAGATCAGGCACATTCTCACACTGTGTCAGTAGTTCTTTTCTCCTATGAATTGTTTATCCCACCTATCTTATATACATAGACATGCAGAGATAATCATATGCACAAAAACAAGACAGTTCAAAGCAAAGCAACAAAAGAAAATAACAACAAGTCAACAGCAAAACAGAATAGCTTACAAATAATTCAAGGTCTGTTTTTTGGCCTTTAGGAGTGTTTTCTGGTCAATTCTCATGGGGTCCCTCACTCTGACTTCACAGACTATTTTTGGTATTCCCCAGGGATTTCATTGCTCTGCTTCCCCTGCTGTTCTGTTTCATGTCCTTAGTATGTCCCCTTGGCGTGGTGGGGTCAGATCAGGCACATTCTCAGACTGTGTCAGGAGTGCTGTTCCCTGCAGTGAACAGCAACTTTTCATTTAGAAAAACTTTTGGGGGGGGTGTTGTCCACATCAGATCCTCATTTTTGTATTGTGCAACTTTAACATCTTATCAACTCTCCCAATAACTTACCCTGCCCCCCTTTTCCCCGTTTTCTGTTTGTTAGATATTTCTTTCATTTTCATCATGCAAACACATGTCTGAGGAGCCCTGGTGCTGTATGGTGACACCTTGGGTGACAAGTAAGTTCAGGAGTGTGAACCCACCAGCTACATCTCACGAGAAAGATGGAGTTTTCTACTCGCTTAAAGAGTCACAGATTTGGAAACTCTCAGGGGTAAGTCTCCTCTAGCCTATAGGGTTGCCGTCAGTCTGAATTCACTCGATGGAAGTGGATTTTCTTTCTTTTTAATTCCTGACACAGTGGCTGAAGCAGTGGGCTCAAGCATCGGAACGATTGTGAGGATTGCGTAGGACTAGCCAATGTTTAGTTCTCATAGGGCCACTATGGTTTGGAATTGACTCGATAAAACCCTGTCTCTATTACATCCCCAGCTCTCCATTCCCTATCTCACCTTGGGTAACCAGCAAAACCTACCTCCTTTGGTATCTACATGGACATTTGATGAAATGAACCAGGGGTGTCACAAAACACTACATATATTTTTGACAATCATTTAATTTAAAGCATGCAATAATGCAGGATTAGCATGTCTAAGCATTCGTTTCTTTAGATAGTTTAGAATTGTGAAATTTTTCTTATGTGTAACTGGAAAACAGAAAAAACTGAGTACCAAGCCTATTGGTGTTTTCTAGATATAAATGAAGTTCAATGGACACTTTTTCTACAAAGGATCTGGAAATGTATTTTATGGGCATTTTATGTTCTCGAAGTAGAAATTTTTTAACACATTACATTTTAACACATTACATTTTATCATAAATGTAAGTAACTTTCTGGTGGTATAGTGGTTACACCCTGAGTTGCAATCCTCCTGGTTGACAGAAATTGTCTGCATCTCTGGGGCAGAAAATCAGGGCAGTCCACTCCCATGAACAGAGTCTCAGAAACTTGCAAAGGATCCCTCACTATGAGTCATCACTGACATGATGGCAGTGAGTTAGTTTTTTGGTTTAAGAAGTAACAATCCATGTCTTATAAATGAGCAGGCTGAGGTCATAGTGGGTAAGCAATTTGTCATAATCATGCAATAATCAAATACCCGAGACAAAATTTAAATATAGGTCAATTCTTTAATTGTTCCTTCAATCAGTGTTGATTGTAGGCCTACTCTGCTTCAGAAGTCCCTGGGGTGGTACTAGTGGTACAAGTGCCAGTGAGCTTGGCTGCTAATCCGAGCATTTGTAGGCTGGAATCTACCCTTTTGTACCTTTGAAGAAAGGCCTGGCCATTTGAACAACAACAACAACAACAACAACAACAACAAAAAAGCTAGTTGTTGAAACCCAATGGAGTATCAGAGGTCCACTCTGACACATATATAAACATCACACATAGAAAGTCACCATTAGCCAAAATGGACTACACATCACTTGCTGGAATAGTCACCTCGTGTATCAGACACTGTTTCAATTGTTGATATCCATGCCCTTTGGCTTTATATGCCCTCCCAATGGTATAACAAACAGTATAGTGAGTTTAAGTAGGTTGACCTTAGAGTCGGATTAAATGAGTCCACATTTTAGCTTTAATATTACTAGCTGTGTGTTTATTAACCACAGAAAGTCACTTTCATTTGTCAACTCATACAAAAAATAGGCTAAGTAATAAGAATTTCCTCTGTATCACTTTAAATGAGCTGCACATTTGAAGTGCTCAGAAGGCACACTCAACCCTTGATAAACATGTACTCGATATTAGTGATTGTGATTTTTAAGTATTCATGATAGAGTTTTAAAACCACTGACACTACATACAGAGCCCTAGGTTTTAGTGATTGATAGGAGCATTTATCCTAATGAAATGGGAAACACTTCCCAACCTGATGATGCTTTCCTCCAGTGACATACATTTTTTAAAAAATAGGTGTGAATGTCCTAAAATTTCACTTATTTCCTATTGTCTTACAAATTCTGAGCATCAGATCTCCTAGTGCAATAAGCTAATTGGGCTAAACATTATTGCTTTTCATGTCAATTGCTATTTTAATATAATATTATTTCCCCCTCTAGTTGTACATCTCAGTTCTTTCTTTGTGCCTTTCTCTTATTTTGGCATCAAGAAATATTGAGGTCCTACAGGGCAGGGGTATTGTCTATTTTTATAGTGTTATTCTTTTTCTGAAACTGTGATTCAATTTAAAGAATAAATTGCATTCTGTGTGAAATGCTTCAGGGTAAGGTTGACCAGATGACCCAAGTTTGTAGACTTATGTGTGTGTATGTTTTGTTTTGTTTTTTTATTTTGGCCATTGTTCATATCCTCTTGGTACTGCTCTTTGAAATAAAACAAGTTCCACATTTTTAGTCTTCAGTCTGCCATTGTAGGGTCTTAGTTCTACAACAGAAAGAAGAGGGACATTGAAAACACATAGAGCTTTACTTCTAACAATTTCTCCCTCTGACAAGATTATCCTTTTGAAGACATAGCTGATAGATTATTCTGTTCTATTTTCATTATCACAGTCACTATGGAATAATTTACTGTGTCCAAGGGAATTTTTGTCTTTTTATTTAATAGCAGAAGTTTTAACTGGTTGGTGTTTTTAAAACCTGGCATGTGAATTTGAAGGTTTTTTGTAAGTTATAACCCTTTTCATTGCCAAGAACTAGTACTAAATATGGTGATGGGGGTAGATAGTTGAGGCTTTAATAAAATTATAGCATGATTTTAATAAAATTATATGCATGACTCAGGCATGATTCAGACATGCCAGAGATATTTTTCTTTTTAAAGCAGTCACTGCAGTCTTCTGGGAGCCCGTGATCATCTTCCTGTCCCTTCCCTAGAATGTTTCTGAGAACCCATTGCAACCCCTGCTGTCAATGGGAACATGCCATTCTTCTCAGAGTCAAACCACGGTCACATGTTCTGCCAAGATATGGTGTGTCATTTCATATGCCTTTCTTTCTGTGTAATACATTATTTACATTTCTATTATCTGAAGTACACTTGAATTAAAGTCGTTCCAGGAAGGTCATGAACTCGACAAAAATCCCCAGTTAGTATGTTGCATATCAGTTTCAATTTTTCTTTTATTTAACTGTATGGTCTCCACCTGAGAATTGTTCTTTGGAAGAGAAGTATTGCGGGATACTATTTGCATTTAAATAAGTTTTGAAGTATCTGAAATGGAAGTAGGGTGTTTTAAATAATAATATAAACCACTTGGACAAAGGGAAGATTTTGCCAGTTTCTAAACTTTATGAAATAATTGTCACAAACTCTCTCTTTACTGCCAAAGAGACCATTTAATTTGCTGACACAATCAGAAAGGTAAAGCCTTCTACTATTTCAATTAGTTAAACAAATTACATTGAATAAATGAGACAGTATTTTGCTTGAAAATGGACACCATCTGCTACCAGAATTTGTAAGATTCTTCATTACTTGTTAATATAATATATAATTCCAAACTTTAACAGATCAGTTTAATAATAATGTGATTAACTGTCAAGGTGACAAATTTTCAGATCATGCTGAAATCCTAAATTTATTTAGAGAGTCAATTTATTGGTGTTAGCAGAGTGTTCCTTTAGTTAAACTATTCAAGGATTTAGATTGTCTATATTTTATTTTATTTTTTATTATTTGAACAATGACCTTTAAATGATTATTTTTCTGAATCTTTTGCTGCCAATTCATATAGAAAAACAATAAACAATTACTTACCAGTGAAGTGAGAATTAAATCAAAAGACATTAGTAAATAGAAAATGTTCATGAGGGAGGATTCATTTAGTCTTCATCATCTACAAATATGACATTGATGTAAGGAGGAAAGTCACAAGAAAAAAAAGAGAAAAATGCCTGGGAAAGAAAATGATATGTAATAAAATTATTAACTTCCTGTTCTTTGGCTTTAGCAATGAGGGAGTATTATATTACTTTTTTTTTAAAGGAGAAATCAGTAATATAAAACAGTGACCCAGATTTTATTTTATAAAACTTGGGGGGAGAATTACCCTGTACAGGCAAAATTTATTCTATAGAAGCATGACCACAATTATTAGATGCTTTTCTCTGAGATGAATTAATTTCCTGGCTGTTTTAAAAGAATTAAAAAAAAGTTCTTTGAAACTATTCAATAGCGAACCAGACTAAAGAGAAATGCTCTTTTCATGGCGACTTCTACTTCTTTCATAACATTAATTGAAGCACTCTTTCTCCCTTTTAATAGTATTTTTTTACTATGTTCATTTCAGATTTCAAAGTGAGGTCAATAATTTAGCTCAATACTAGTGTGGACTTAGATTCTATAGCGCATCTCTCTCCTTTATAAATTGTTTTCTATCCAGAAACATTAAATTGCAGTTATTTCTGCTCTTACTGAGAAACAAAAAGACACACTGATTGGATTTCAATTTGGTAAAATTAGAAACTCCAAGCCTAATTTTCAAAGCCCTATGTTTTTACATACTCTGTAACTTTTAAGACTTCTTTTTACACACACGTGATTGTTATAAAATCCATCTGAGCAGTAAATTGTTGATTTGAGAAGGTGAAAAAGCTACACTGGTGGTAATGAAAATTTTGTTCCAATCTTAGTTTTGCCACTAGCTAACTTTTCGACATTTTTCAACACACTAACTTCCTTTGGCTTCATTGTTTTCATTAGCAGAATGAGCAGGTGAGATATAATGATTCCTTTGTTGCTGTTTTCATCTTCTGGACAGACTACAATTTGTCACTGTCATGAAATTCTCTCAATTTTATAGAATGGAAATTTCAATGGGCAATTTTTCCATAGGGGAATTCTTTAAAATGTTAAATAGATGTCCCTTTTAGGACTAAGCTATGGCAGTCATAAACCATGATATTTTGAATCATCTCATATAAAAGAAAAACTGAACAACAAATAATGAAGACCAAAGATGGATTTATTCCTTTGAGCTACGTTGTTGACAATGAACATTAAATATACTGTGGGCTTCCAGGAGTATGACCAAGTATGCCTTGGCAAGAGTATACTCAGGATGCTTACTACAAGCACAGAAAGTGGGATTCTGTCCCTCAAACTTTGGCATGTTATCAGGAGGAATCAATTCCTCAGGTAAGACATCAGGGTTGACAAAATAAAAGGTGGGAGATACTCCATTAGCTGGAGTGACACAGTGGTTGCAACAATGTGTTAAAACTTAGCAGGGATTGTGAGGATGGCATAGTATCAGGTTGTGTTTTGTTCTTTTGTACAAAGGATTGCCATGAATTGGAACCAGTTCCATGGCATCTAACTGCAAACAATTGCCTCCTGGACTTTTTTACCTGCCATGATTCCTTCCAATATCACTACAGCTGAAGACAGATATTGATTACAGGTTTTCCTGTACTTAATTCCTGATTGATGTGCACTTTGTGATGTATACAAAGTCCACACTTTTTATATTTAATGGACAGAAGAAAATATTTGACCATGCTCATTTATTTAAAATTATTTATTGATTTTCTACTATGCTCTGGACATTTTTGGTAATAACTTCAAATACATCTGTATACAGAAATAGGCAAAGATTATGTAATATTCTATTTCACTAGGAGAAAAGCAACAACAATTTGTAACTAAATCATACATTACATTAGACATTTTAAGTGTTCTGAAAGAAAAATTGAGTTATTTGTGGAAGTAGAATGGGGTTATGGTGACAGTGGTGCTAGTGGTGTGGGAAGAAAGGGCTCCTTACAGAGGCTAGAGTAAAGCAAAATCTTGAAAGAGATGAGGGCATTGTCATCTTTGATCTTGTCATCTTTGCCTCTAGGGAGCACTCTGACCATACTTCTTCTAAGACAGATCAGTTTATCTTGTCAGTGACCCATGGAACAATAGGAAGACAGTGAACATTTCATAAAGTTACCAGACATCCTGCTTTTTGTGGGACAGTTCCGCTTTTTCCCGTGTCCTGCAGCGTTTTTAAAAATTCCTGATCTTTGCAAAGAATGCACAATAAGCTAGGGAACAGTGGGAGAATGGGAAGGGAATATACCCCCTCTAGGCTCCACTCCTGGTCAATGGTGTCCCGCTTTACCAATGTTAAAATTTTATCACTTGGCACTCATGGCTTGATTCATGTTTACCTTTTTTATCTTATTTTTTTGGTATAGTGCCCCTTTATACTGATCTCTTGACTTGCTTTTGAAAACGATATCACAACAGTCTTGGCTCAAAGAGAGATTTGGAATAAAGTGTCCACTTCATCTTGGATCCCTGCCACTGTCATAAAGCAAGCTTAGGAGTCTAGGCATAAGGGAGGAAGAAAGATCCTATACTCTGTGCATTAAGCAAGGTTATGTAGCCGAGGCCATTCTAGAATAGACACCCCTGAGCAAGTCACCAGCTGACTGCAGACATTGTATAGCTTCTGTTAGATTTTTGAGAAGAATAAGAAGTGTCACTGTTTTAGCCCACTGAAATTTGGGGTGTTTTTTGTTTTCTTTAATTTTTGTTATAAATGTAACAAAACATTTGTCATTTGAATACGTTTTACATATTACTTGCATGGATTATGCTCAACATGCTGTTCAGCCATTATCTTTTCCCCCAAATTATCATCACCCTTAACAAAATTCAGTGTTTCCTTTTTTGAAATTTCCTTGGTATGAAATTAATGTATCATACACTTCAATAGTTAAGCACCTTTTTAAAAGAGCTGTGTATACAACATGACAATCAGTTCTAGAGCTCCTTTCTCCTTCCCATTTTCTCCCCAATTCCCCATACTCTCCTTACCTCTCATCCTGGATGTGTTAGCTTTGGTTGACTAGAGAAACCAATTTTATGACACTCATATTTTTGAAGAGAGAGAGCTTTATATCAAAAGTAGTTATATATCAGAAACATATCCCAGCTCTGTCTAGATCAAGTGATAAGTCTGATGCGAGTCATTAAGTACAATACCAGCTCATAAATCCCTGTTCTGATTCATGCCATCATAAGCAAGGATGCAGAATGCAGGAAGATCTCAGGCTGGTAGGTGAAAAGTCTTGTGGATCAAATGGTGGTGGAAGCATCATAGAGCTGGTGCAGATCTCCCTGTGACTCCATGTGAGTTAAGGAGGAGGTTATATGTAGATTCTTGTAATTGGTTCCCCCTTTCTGCTTTATCTTCCCTCCACTCTCCCGGTTTTGCCACTCTCACCACTGGTCCTGAAGGGATCATGTGTTCTGGATTCCCTGTGTTTTCAGTTTCTATCTATACCAGTGTGCATCCTCTGGTCTAGCCAGATTTGTAAAGTAGAATTGGGATCATGATAGTGGGCAAGGGGAAGGGGCATTTAGGAACTAGAGGAAAGTTGTATGTTTCATTGGTGTTACACTACACCCTCACTAGCTTGTTTCCTCCCTGTAAAGGGATATTCAGTTGCCTACAGATGGACTTTGGGTTCCCAAATTGCATTCCCTGTCTTTGACAATGATATAATTTTTGTTCTTTGATGCCTGGTACTTGATTTCTTAGACGCCTCATTATCACGCAGGCTGGTGTGCTGCCATGTGGGCTTTCTTGCTTCTGAGCTAGGTGAAAATTTGTTCATCTTAAAGCCTTTAAGACCCCAGATGATATATTTTTTGATAGTTGGGCACCCTCACCTTTCTTCATCACATTTGCTTATGCATCTATTTGTCTTCAGCAACAGTGTCTGAAAGGTGAGCATCATGAAATGCCAGTTAATTAGAACAAAGTGTTTTTGCATTGAGGGAGTGCTTGAGTGGAGGCCCAATGTCCATTTGCTGCCTTAATACTAAATCTATAAATATATGCGCACAGTTGTTTCCCCACCATCATTCATAAATATATTTACATATGTACATGCCTGTATGTAGACCTCTATAAATACCCTTTGCTTCCTAGTTCTTTCCTGTTTTTTTTTAACCTTTCTCTTGTCCCTCTATCATGTTCACCCTTCATTTGAGTTTCAGTAATTCCTCTTGGTAGCATCGCCCTTGATCACTCCCTACCAGGCCTCTTACTTGGAGAGGTTTGCTATGTCCTTTCTGCTTCCACTGAGTTCTATCTTCTACCTCACAGTGATAATAAAGGCTGGGGAATCTATCTGCTCCATCCACTTCCTAAGATTATCCATCTTGATAGAAGCAGTTTGCATTTTTCTCCTATGATGCAGCTGGTGGATTTGAACTGCCAACCCGTAGGCACCATCCAAACATTTAAAACCAATCTTCTCCCAGGAATTTTTTTTTGTCATGCAACATTCACTAGTCAATTTATGAAATGAAGTCAGGGAGATTGTAGAGTTAGAGGTATAGCCATTGCGGCTCACATGGTTATCATAAGATTTCTATTTTTGCCCTAATTAAAACACTAAGCCATTGGCAACAATTTGTGCAGACATATAACATGATAATACATGTGCTATGTTGGTTCACTGTTCAATTTCTGAAGAAAGAGTTTCTTTCTAATTTAACTTGCACTGTTATACTGGTTTTGGTTTTGAATGTCCACCGCTGGTCCCTCACTTTGTCTTACTATTGTGGCTTCTGTGTTGCTGTGAGGCAAGAAACTATGACATGGGTGTTTCAAATGCTAGCAAGATCACTCAAATGGAACCAGTTTCAGTGGAGCTTGCAGAACAGAAGACTATGAAGAAGGAATCAATGGCCAACTTTGAAAGACGTCACTGCTGAAAACGTTATGTTTAGCGTGGAAACATGGTTAGATACTATGGGCCTAATGCATACAACACTTTCTGAGAGAGTGCTAGAAAATGAGTCGCTCAGGTAAGAAGGCATTAGAAATGTGACTGAAGAGGGGCTTTTTCTTGAAGTCAAGCATACCATGGTGACATGGACAAAAGAAAGCTTGTGGGAATGGAGCCTTCGGGATCTTTTCTTGTTGATGGGTCACAAGTCAAGGTGGGAAGAAGCAACTGCAAATATACAAATAATTGGAAATTGGAATGTACAAAGCATGAGTCTTGATAATTGCAAGCCATA
This sequence comes from Nesogale talazaci, assembly GCA_004026705.1. Taxonomy (NCBI): domain Eukaryota; kingdom Metazoa; phylum Chordata; class Mammalia; order Afrosoricida; family Tenrecidae; genus Nesogale; species Nesogale talazaci. The sequence continues at coordinate 56,016 of PVJH01013264.1, forward strand.
AGAAATGAAATAGAATGGGTAAGGATCACATATCTTAGATGTTAGTGAGCTGAAATGGACTGAATTGGCCATTTTGAAAATTAAATTCTTAAGGTTTACTATATCAGGAATAACAAAATAAAGAATAATAGCATTGCAATTGTTGTCAAAAAAGGACATTTCAAGATTTATCTTGAAGTAAAATATTGTTTGTGTTAGAATCTAGACTATGTGCCTTCAAGGAAATCCAGTCAATAAAGCTACAAATCAAATTTATCCTTCAATCATGTAAGCTAGTGATGAAGAAATTGAAAAATTCTACTAACACAGTCAGCAGATCTTCAATTGAAAGAACTCAGGCCGTTACATTTTAAGAGATGTAGATGATACAGGCATCGTGTAGTCAGTCTTGAAAGATTCAACACATATACTTCAGAAAAGGAGAAAAACAAATGAAGTGAAGCTTCTGGCAGAAGATGGGGTAAGAAATGACTTGGAAGAGGACAAGGAAGGAGAGTCACAGGGTAAGGGAGCCATTGATGCTGTTCCTGTAAATGAAAACCTTTTCATTGGGGAATATTTGAATGAACTAGAAGAATTAAGCAAGCATGATCTAGATGAATGGCATCAAACAAATGAACAAATGAAACCAGTTCAGCATGAAATTAAATTGACTACATTAATTTTTCCACCTAGAATTCTCCAACAGAATATATTTACTTACCATGCCAGCTGTGGAGGACAAATCTTATCAAAAACAGGTGTGTTCTCCCTCAGTCTTCTCTCCTGACTTTGACTACATCTATAGTCAGTGTAGAGTAGTTAATGATAAATTGAACTACAGTGATCATTTCAGAAGGTTATAACTGTCCACTCAAGTAGGAAGTGTAACTGCTCTTCCAACTTTTGCTTTTCACTGGGCATGCATTATTACCAGAAACAAGATAAATCTAAATATAAAATATCTTTCCTTTAGTGCCATTGTTGCGTGTTTTCATTTCCTTTATATTTATCATATATACTTGACTATAAACCGACCTGCTTATCAGCTGAAGCACCTTATTTTATCACAAAAACTGTTTAAAAATGTGCTAAAAACCTCGGCTTATATACGAGTTTATAGGTATATCTTGTAGAGGCTGCCTAAAATATGAGGACTGTACTTCATAAAGGGAATTGCATATGCAGAGTCAGTGTTGTGTTATCTTTGGATAATCAGATGAATATTTGAGACAGATCTTATCAGATCATTTGTGATATGTTAAAATTTTAAATTTTTCCTTTTTCTTTTTGCCAATAGAGTTGTAAGTAAAGACTCTCATTATAATGTAAATATGGGCTGTTTAAAAAATGAGGATAGCACTGAAGAGAGAACCAGACTATCTCAATCCCAATCCTTATTCGGTCATAGAGTGACTAAAGAAATGTTAATTAATTTCTTTTTTCATTACATATATATTATATAACTATATATAATTATTAGTAATATTTAAAACAGATTACTTTGATAAAGGTAACATTACATGGTTACTCTTTGATCTTCAGAGGAACCATTGAAAGAAAATATTAGTGTTGTAAGATAATTAGAATCTCAGATAACATATACTGCTATATATATAAAAATGTCCCAAATGTGCTATATCAAATTTGGGGTCATAAGATAATCATGCAAATCTTCAATGAGAAGAGGAAGCTTTTTTGGACTAATGGTTAAAAAGAAAACAATGATTAAGGTTGGAGACAAAATACTCAAGTGTCCTTTCTAAGAATAGTATGGGGGTCATGTCTAGCTTCATCAGGAGGAAAGAGAAACAAACTCAGCATGAGCCCATGGCAGGGGAAAGACATACCTCCATGCTCTAAACTTCTTTACTAATTCTGATCCCAATCATTCCTCCCATAGTTCTGTTTACTTCTCTGTTGAGTTCTATTATCTCTAATGGTGGCATAGAAATTCATAGATCCGAATTATAATTATGGGTTTTTTTAGAGAAGCTAAACTGTTGCAATGTAATTGCAGAAATTCTGAGAGTTGATCTCATATGGGCAGAGGTAGCTCTGCCTCTGTGGTCCTTGGTCCCTCAGACAAGACCTCAATGAGGCTGCTGCCTCTGTACTGCTTGGAAAATGTTACAAGGCTGATTAGTGCTGCTGAGTGTCCAAAAGTTACTCCACTTTGCTACAAGTCTATGCCCAAATGTTTTGGACTCTAGCTCAATGGTTGAACAAACCCAGCTGCTCACCACTGAGTCTATGAAGGCATTAGAGGCATCCTATCTGGAAAGTGGGCCTCCTACTTTAAGGTAGTAGGCTTTCATGTTCAGGAGGCTGGACAGCGGCTTTGCTTCCTGGATTTGGTGCTGCTGCCTCCCCACCATATCTCGGGTTCATAGTCCTTTGCATGCTAGATCAAGGTGGTTTAGTGTATAGGGATCTTGTGGTTTAAAGGATGGTCTCCACTGTTGGCTCTTTATTAATGTTTGTTAGTGCAGAGGAGCTTAGTGCTGACCTCCTAGGGGGCTTCCTTAATGCCAAGAGGTAGAAACAGGAATTCTTTCACAGTCTATCTCTTTTACCTACTGCGTCATGACCTATTCCTTCCCATGCACTCTTCCTCTATGCTGGGTACAAACATTTGTTTCAATGGCCGCACAGAACTCATAGATGATAATCAAATTTATGGAGGTTTATTAGGGAAGACAATAGGTCACCACAAGTCAGGATCAGGAAGCAGAAAAGAAGCAGTCATTGGCAGACAGGAATACCGCTCCTTAGCCAGCAGCCAGGTCTCACTCTAGTTCTTAGCCTCTCAGGCACGTGTTTCCTGTTTTCTCCCTCTGTGGACGAGGAAGTCCACTCTGTTGTTGTGTCTCACAGCCCCACAGTCCTCTTTGCTCGGTACCATAGTCTCCATGCCAAAGTCGCTACTGCTAATGCCTCTGTTTTCATTCTCTGTCACATCATACTGAGCTCTAGCACATGCTCTGCCAATGATCCTGCATGTTCTTTCTTCACTTCTTCTTCAAAAATCATTCAACCTTATAGCCTGGGGGTAGGGGGCATAGAAAACTGATCATTCCTTTCCATATTCATGTCCCATTTGTGTAATTTACCCAGTCATTTGGTGGGAGTTATAGAGACATAGGTCAAAGAGCCATACTAAGAAATTTGACTCCCAACAGTATGCAGCTTAGCACCAATGGAACACACAACGTTCATCTTATTCTTTAATGTTTCCTCCCTGCACTACCATGACCTCATAAATCTGACTACACCAGAGCATTACATTGATACAGATAAGAGCTCCTGACATATGGAATCCAGGAGAGATAAGCCCCCTCAGGAACAGTAATTGGTGTAGGGATACCATGAAGTAGGGGAAAGGTGGGTGGAAAAGGGAGAGGAAAAAAGAACCAACTACAGTAATTGACATATAACTCTTGCTTCATGACCCCTTCCCCCAGCCCAGGGAGACTAATGGCAGAAACATGGGTGAAGGGAGATTGTGGAAAGTGAAACATAGGAAAATAATAATAATTTATAATTTATCAGAGTCCATGGATGTGGGAGGATGAGGGAGGGAGGGGAAAAAGAGAAATTAATACCAAGATCTTAAACACAGATAAAATGCTTTGAAAATGATGATGGCAATATATGCTTGAATGTGTTCAACACAATTGATGTGTGGATAATAATCCACACAGAACAATAAGAGCTGTAAGACCACCCCAATAAAATTATTTATTAATCAGAAAAAAGAAACAAATTTTACTCCACTACAATGAGATCCCTCATTAGAGTTTCTGAGATAGTCCTTCTTAAATACATATGGATGACAAGCTTGCCAAGCCTCTTCTTAGCTATCCATATGCATGGTTCCACTCAGTCTTCTGATTGGAGTCACAAAGACAATGACTAGAAGAATTGTAGCAAGCGCTTTACTGCACCCAGTGGGTTACATGTAACAAAAAGGCTTATTAAGAATGCTAATAAAATAGATTTTTTTTTCACATTAAATGAGAGATCCACCATGCCCCCAGGGACCACAAACTCTTCAGTTTTTATCTCCAGCCATTTGTTTTATAAAGATTAACTTTAAAGATAAACCAAACCTATTGCCATCAAATTGATTCTGAATCCTGTTCTCGATATAGTCTCCCTCAGAAGAGGATGGCTATTGCTGATGTAAAATGGATCTTGACTGAAAGCAGACAATACCAGAAAGATGTTCACTTGTGTTTTTATTGACTATGCCAAGGCATTTGACTGTGTGAATCATAACCAATAATGGAAAAGCTTGAGAAGAATGGGAATATCAGAATTTATCATCTTTTTTCTACAGAACTTGTACATGGATTATGAAGCAGTTGTGCACACAAGAAATACTGCATGTATTGAAACCAAGCATGGTGTGCATTAGAGTAGTGCAATCTCACCATATTTATTCAATCTGTATCCTGAGCAATGAATCAGAGAAACTGAAATATATGAAGAAGGAAGCATCAGATGGAAGGCAGAGTTATTAATAACCTGAAACATGCAGATGACACAGTCTTGCTTGCTGGCAAAGAAGACTTGAAGCACTAACTTAGGAAATTCTAGGGTTGCATCCTTCAAAATGAATTCCAACTCAGAAATCCTCACAACTGGACCAAAAGATAGATATCATTGATTAATGGAGAGAAGTTTGACGTTGTCAAAGATTCCATCTTGCTTGGATCCCCAATCAGTGCTCCTAGAAGCAGCATCCAGGAGAACAATTGCCTCAATGCATTGGGTAAATCTGCTGCACAAGACCTCATTAGAGGATTGAAAAGCAAGGTTATTCCTTTGAGGACTAAGCAATGGCATTTTCATTAACCTCTTGTGCAAGTGAAATTTGGACTTTGCTTAAGGAAAACTGAAAAAGAATTGATATATTTGAACTATGGTGCTGGAAAAGAATATTAAAATTTCCATGGACCCCCATAAGGACAAACAAATCTGTCTTGGAGAAGTATAGCCAGAATGTTCTTTAGAGGGAAAGATGGTGAATCTATGTAGCAAATATTTGAGTGTGTTGTCAGGAGAGAGCAGTCCCTAAAGAAGGACATTGTGATGGTCATAGGCTTGATGTCAATTTCATGATTGGAA